>JAZHYW010067916.1:0-33291 GCA_037355805.1 Ixodes ricinus
CTTTGTGGCCTTTTCATCATATATTGGAGTCCGATCTGGTACTAAAATGTTACGTTCAGATGCCTGATTTTACTGATTTTGACCCGTCCGCTTTGTGGCCTTTTCATCATATATTGGAGTCCGATCTGGTACTAAAATGTTACGTTCAGAAGCCTCGAACGTTCGGCGCGTAGAACATTCGGGCCGCGAACAAGCAACGGATTCTCGAATTTACCAGAAAACTAAATTCCAATAATAAATAAGAGACGCGTCACTCCCAGGAATCGAACCCTGGCTTTTCGCGTATCAGGCAGGCACAATACGCGTTACGCCACGCGCGCGCTGCCTACATGGCCAGCTGCACGCGCGGCATTACTCAACCCTTTAAAAAGGGCCTTGCCCCGTTGTACCACAAAACAAAACGAAATAAATAAAAAGGACGGTAAACTAAAGCCTCATTTGGAACACATAACGTCCACAGTCCTATCGAGCGTAGTACGGCTTCGGGCGCACGACGTGGACGACTTCAGGTCGTGGTGCGCGGCGTGATGACCTTCTTGTTCCGTCGGGCATCACCTCGTAGTTCACATCTCCATGTCGACGAAGTACCTTGTAGGGTCCGAAGTACCGTTTTAGGAGTTTCTCGCTCAGACCACTGCGGCGAATTGGTGTCGAGACCCACACCCTGTCTCCGGGCTAGAAGTGGACGTCCCGACGGCGAAGGTTGTAGCGGCCATTGTCAACACGTTGTTGAGCTTAAATCCGGAGTCTGGCGAGCTGACGGGGTTCTTCTCCCCTTTGGGTAGCCACCTGGGCGTCGTCGCTTCCGTCAACAGCCGGTTCGTGGGGTAACATCGCGTCCACCATTGTCGTTACTTTGCGGCCATCAACCAGTTGAAAGGGTGTAAACCCGGTGGTCTCTTGTACGGCCGCGTTGTAGGCTAATCTGACGTACGGTAACATCTCGTCCCATGTCTTGTGCTCCACATCGACGTACATGGAGATCATGTCGGCGATGGTCTTGTTTAGGCGTTCCGTCAGCCCATTAGTCTGAGGATGGTACGCTGTGGTTCGCCAGTGGTTGGTGTGGCTGAGACGGAGGATCTCCTGCATCAGCTGGGCCATGAACGAGTGATCCACGGTCTGTAATGAGGATTTTGGGGGCGCCGTGACGGAGGACATTGGACTCGATGAAAAACTTGGCGACTTCAACAGCCGTACCTGATGGAAGCGCTTTAGTCTTGGCGTGCCGTGTGAGATAATCGGTTTCCTTGCGTCGATGGTGGGAATGATCCATATAAATCCATTCCGATTTGCTGGAATGGGGCAGATGGCGGCGCAATAGGCTGAAGAGGTCCTGCCGGTCTCGTCGGTGGTTTCTTCCGTCGTTGACACTCGTGGCAAGATCGGGTGTAGTGGTGGACTGTCTTCCCAAGCTTGGGACAGTAGTACTTTTCACGTATCCTGGCGAGAGTCCTGGTGTAGCCAAGGTGTCCCGCCGTCGGGTCCTCGTGGCAGGCTTGAACTATTTCCTCTCGAAGACTAGAATTGATCACGAACAGCCACGCCGTGTTGTTGTCACTGAAGTTCTTCCTGTAGAGCACACCTTGTCGCATAGAGAAGGTTGGCAGTGTTCGTACGAACACGATGGGGACGGCGCTTCCTTGTTCCTCCAAGTGCTCGAGGAGTGCTCGCAGCTCAAGGTCGTCTCGTTGGAGTGCTGCCATGTCGCTGACATTCAGGGCGCAAAGGAAACACTCATCGTCGTCGTCTTTGGTGCAGGTAGGACCGGCCTCGACTGGGGCCCTTGACAGGCAGTCTGCCTGTTAAGTGTTGTGCTTTCGGCCGGACTTGTACACCATGGTCATGTCGAACTCCTGCAGCCGTAGGCACCACCGGGCGAGGCGTCCGGAGGGGTCCTTCAGATTCGCGAGTCAGCAGAGCGAGTGGTGGTCGGTGACCAAGCGAAAAGGACTTTTATACAAATATGGGCGAAACTTTGTTATTGCCCAGACGACAGCGAGGCACTCGTTTTCAGTCCTTGAGTAGTTCCTCTACGCGTTAGACAGCTTCCGACTTGCCTATGCGATGACTCGCTCTGCCCTGTCCTGCATTTGGACTAGTACCGCACACAGTCCGGTGTTTCTGGCATCGGAGTGGATCTCTGTTTCAGCAAACTGGTCGAAATGGCCAAGAATCAGGGGCGTCCAGAGTCTTCGTTTGAGCTCGATGAATGACCACTGGTGTTCTTCTGTCCACTCAAACTTTACGGCGTCCTTCGTAAAATGCGTCCTTGGTGCAGACAGCTTGGTGAAGTCTCCAACAAAGCGCCTGTAGCAGGCACAGAGTCCGAGAAATCTTCTCACGGCCTTCTTGTCAGACGGCGGAGTAAATGCAGCTACTGCGCGGGTCTTCTCGGGGTCAGGAAGAACACCGTTGTTGTTCACGACGTGGCCAAGGAACTTAGTTCTCCATAGGCGAACCGACACTTTGTTGGCTTGAGTAACAGGCCGGGGGTCATGACGGCATGAAGCACGGCTCGAAGTCGTCTCAGGTGTTCGTCGAAATCTCCTGAGAATACCATGACATCGTCCAGGTAGACGAGGCAGCTCTGCCATTTCAGACCTGCCAGCACGGTGTCAGGGACACGCCGGAAGGTGCCTGGTGCCGTACAAAGTCCGAACGGCATCACTTTGAACTCGTACAGTCCGTCGGGAGTGACGAAAGCAGTTTTCTCGCGGTGGCGTTCGTCGACTTCAATCTGCCAGTAGCCACTTTTCAGGCCCATCGACGAAACATATTGGGGGTGGCGCAGTCGGTCTAGCGTATCGTCGATACGGGGAGCGGATTCACGTCCTTCTTAGTCACATCGTTCAGTCAACGATGGTCTACGCAGAACCTCAGGGTTCCGTCCTTCTTTACACGGACGACTGGGGACGCCACGCACTTCTTGAGGGATGAATGAGGTCGTCGTTGAGCATTTCCGGGACTTGATCTTGAATCACCTTCCTTTCCTTAAGGAGACTTTGTACGGCGACTGGTGGACAGGGAGCGCGTCGTCGTCGGTAACAATGCGATGTTTCGCCATTGGTGTTTGGTGAACTTTCAACGACGTGGCAAAACAGTCACTGTATTCGGCGAGAAGATTAACCAGTTGCCGGCGCTTAAGACCGGGAGCTCAGGGCAATATCGAGCTGCGGCGGCGACGTGCCCTTCTGCTGGGACGACGAGGTTTCCTCCGCGATTGCAGTGACCACGGCTGGCGCCTGAAGCTCCTCGACTTGGCCCGCAGTGGTACCCTTCTGTTAGGTGCTGCGGCTTATCTCGAAAGTTTTTCACGAGAACAGTTGTTCGTCCTTCTTGGAGATCCGTTACGCCTCGTGCGACGCCAATTCCTTTTTCAGGGAGCAGTTGGACGCTGCCTTCGAGAAGAGCTTCGCCGTGCACGGCTGTGTCGGTTATGACGGTTACAGAAACACTCGACCGTGGCGGCAGGTTCACATGGTTGACCATAACTCGGAATCACGGTTGACGTCGTGTTGGTCTCCACCGGAGGCAGAACAGGCTTTCGCAGCGTCAACTGGTTATACACCACGTCGATGACGGCGCCACACTCGCAAAGAAAGTCCATTCCAAAGATAACGTCCCTCGAACAGTCTTGCAGAATGACGAACTTGACACGGCACGTCTCACCGTGGATCTCGACGCGAGCAGTGCATGCCCCGACTGGTGTGATGAGGTGTCCACGGGCGGTTCGTATTTGAGGGCCTTCCCACGGCGTTGTCACTTTTCGGAGGCGTCGAGAGAGCCTCCCACTCAATAATGAGTAGTCTAATCCGGTGACAACGAGTGCCGACGCATCATAAGCGTCGGTAACAACGTTTAAGTTGCTGGGCACTGTTGGCGGAGCGTCGTTGCGAGGTGTGGCGTCGGAAGGGTAGAGCGCTCCGACTTTCGTGGAGGCTCTTTACGTCGTCCGTCCACGGCAACTTCATCTCCGGGAGTTGCCGCGCTTAGTTTGCCCGGCGGGACAAGGGCGACAGGCTTCCATCACGGGGTCGGTGCATCGGCGAAGCTGTATGTCGTGGCGACGACGACCGGGACCCGCGGCGACGTGCAGGCGGGGAGACTGAGGTCGTCGAAGGTACTCTTCTATCTCTTGTGGTCGCTCACCATAGCGTGGGCCTGGGTCGTTCGGGTTGAAGCCGCGCAGCCCCATTTGCCGGTAGGGGCAACGACGGTAGATGTGGTCGGTTTCATCGCAGTGGTAGCACAGCGGCCGTCCATCGACCGTTCGCCACATGTCGGCCTTCCTGGCCGCCGGTTGTTCTCGCCAGACGTACTGAGGTCGATCGTCGAGACGTCGGGGGTACGGCTGTGCTGGTGCGTCCCGTCGTGGTGGCGTAGGAAATTGACATACAGCAGGTGGCGGTCGTCGGGCCATGGCGGCGTAACTCACCGTTGGTGATTCCGATGGTGCCAGATCGACGGGAGACTCCGGCTGGAAGGCTCGCTGCACCTCCTCTCGAACTAGTCTGGTCATGGAAAGCGAGGTAGTGCAATCGGCAGTGGACAGCACCTTCCCGATCTTCTCCCGAACGACGTCGCGGATAATTTGACGGAGATCCGGGCTGTTGCAGCTGAGAGGCGAGAGGGCAGTGACGCCGGGGTGTCGCTGGTAGTGGCAAGAGCGGCTTGAATGGCGCGCTCGATGTTGGTTGCCTCCATGACGAAGGCTTCGACGGTGGTTGGCGGTTTGCGAACGAGACCTCCGAAGATGTCATCCTAACACCTCGCACCTCGCACCTCGCATCACCTCGCACCTAACACCTCGCCTCGCACCTCGCATTCGTAGCTTCTTTTCGTCAGTGTCTTGGAGGTCGGCGCAAGCGACCAGGTGCAGGACATCATCGACGAAACTGGTGATTGTCTCGTTTGCGCCCTGGGTCCTCATTTGAAGAAGGTCCTCGGCCCTCTCCCGTCGATATTGGTTGGTGAACGTCCCGCTCAGCGCATCCTTGCAGGCGGCCCATGAGGTCAACGAAGTCTCGCAATTCTGAAACCAGTGCCTGGCCGTTCCTTCGAGCGCGAAGTAAAGACTCTGAAGGCGCTGTTCGTCCGTCCATCCGGTGTGCAGGGCCACTCGCTCGTATAGTTGTAGCGAGTCCTCGACATCTTCATAGGGCTCACCATGGAAGGACGCGGGCGTACGGGCGGCGACGGGTAGAGCGACGACGGGTGAAGTTGTCATTGTCGGTAACTTCTTCCAGCGGTTCTCTGGTGAGAGATCCAATTCGGGGACTGACCTCTGATACGACGGCTTCTTCGTGCTTCGGCGTCTTCGGTGAAGAGTAGCCTTCCGGGGCTGAGCACGTCACTTGGCCGGGATGTCTTCGGAAGGGTACGCTCATCGGGCATAGAATGCACTACCCACACCTCCACCAACATGTCATGAATGACAATTGATGAGGCGATGATAACTGAAGAAACAAAACGTTTAATGGGGCGAACGTGTGCCCAAAACAAAAAGGGAACAGAAGAAAACAGCAGAGCGTCGCAAGCGTCGATGCCGGCCAAACCGCAGGATCGAGCGCTGGGGCGAGAGTGACTTTGGCTTGCCACGCGGAGCGCCTTTTGTACGAGGGTAGAAAGCTGGGCAAGTTGGTGATTCATACTAATTAAAAAGCGCGACAGGACAACGGACAGAGAAGGAGACACAGACTGACAGCGCGCTTGAGAGAAGGAGACACAGACACAGCGCGGTGTCTGTGTCCCCTTCTCTGTCCGTTGTCCTGTCGCGCTCTTTAATTAGTACGCCTTTTGTAGTCGCGTGAGTGTCCGGAACATTCGGCCGAGAACGTTCGGCGCGTAGAACATTCGGGCCGCGAACAAGCAAGAGGGCTCTCGAATTTACCAGAAAACTAAATTCAAATAATAAATAAAGGATGGGTCACCCACCGGAATCGAACCCTGACTTTTCGCGTGGGAGGCAGGCACAATACCGGTTAGGCCACGCGCGCGCTGCCTACCTGGCCAGCTGGGCTCGCGACAATATGACCGATATTACCGCCGTCGCCTACTTGAGGATCGACAAGCTAAGGTTTGGACAGGAAGGATCATAATAAACGAAGATTAATACTAAAACAAATTCCTAGGCGCATGTATCGTTGAAAGATGTTTGTATATGTTCTAAACAACTAGAAATATTGGCTGCACGGTGGCCGAGTGTAATAAGGAAAATACTGGCCGAGTGGTCGGGATCGTCGCTGTTTAAGGGCAACGTACGCGTAGTTTTGGTTCAATTCGTCCGAGGCGCATATCGTTTTATTAGTTTGCTTTGCATTTTTTTCTTAATTCTAACGCAAAAACGCATAGTTTAAAAGCTCATTCACCTTCGGAAGTTGTTTATATTTATTATTTGTATCTCCTTAGCACTTGCAGTAGCGCTTCGATGAGGCATGCCAGCTCTGATCTACCGCATGACCACATCCGATTGGTAGCAGCACCCGGAACTGATCGTCACTACACTGAGTAATGTGTGGTCGGGGCATAAAAATTGGTCCAGTGCTAATCTTCATCTTATTTAGAACGCGTGTTAGTACTTTCATCTCACGTTTTTAACGTTTCATTGTTGTGGGAGCTAGAAACAAAGTAGCAACGACAACTGCGTTGGAAACTGGTCTCACCGAAACGCGAGTTCAAGCATTAAGGAGATACAATTAATAAATATAAAAACTTCCGAATGTTAGTTAGTTATGAATTATGCGCCTCTACGTTCGACATACACTCTAAGAAGTGCCTGCGCGTCCACTTTCCGGCAAAACACTCAAAGAGCCAATCTCTGCGATCTACGAAATCAGCACAGCGAATGATGAGGCGGAACATCCGCTTAGACCTGAAAAGGAAGTCTGCGCTGTGGCATTACGCAACACAAACCGTCATGCTTGCATTGCGTAATGCCACAGCGCAGACTTAATTTTGAGTCTAAACAGATGTTCCGCCTCATCATTCGCTGTGCTGATTTCCCTAGATCGCAGAGATTGGTTCTTTGATTATTCTGTGGGTAAGTAAACGCGCAGGCATTTTTTAGAGTGTAGAAAGCATGAATGAAAGCAATAAAAAATACATAACCCTTGAAGGACTCGAACTTTAAATACGCATACGTTTTCTCAAGAAAATATAACTACCACTTGTTTCGGATAGATAGAAACATCATTTTAAAATGTATGCCAATTACCTTTTTGTTTTTGGTCAATCGTCGTTCATTACGATCTCTCCGGGTTAAAAGGTTAAGCGTCGTTCCTCAACTACGCAACGATGGTTTATTTTGGTCAAATTCGCAGCCTCCACGTACTGTTTCGGAGAGCGAAATTGCAGTTTTGTGATCGAACCTAGGACACGTCTTTTCACACCTTGTTTGGCGATCGTATTCGCAGCGAGAGGAGATTCGAAACGGTTCCTTAAAGCTCTCTATTTAGTTTAATTGTTCAGAATCTGAGGTGTAAAATAGGCGAAAAGCTGGCGTTTTTGTCACTCGAGGAAAACTCAATTCGGTTTTGTCTATATCATGAAATACACTAAATTTGATAGTTTGACGAGGTCAAATAAAGTGTTCTTACTTTTCAATCACAATATAACTTTATAAAATATTTATCTGTTCAGTGATATTTCAGAGCATTACGGCCTAGAACTAGTGTTGTCGATAGTAAGTTACAAACCAATTGACAAAAAAGGAACATGTATGTGACATATACTATTTGGTTCGCACGAAAACGATCGCGTCATAAATCACTTAATGGCTTGTGTATGCAACACAGTTAAGCTCTCATGAAACGAGAGGGAGCATCGTGTAAGGCGCAAATACAACGAACAGAAGAAAGAAGACAGACACGCAGCCGCCATTCACAACAATATAATATACAGTAGAATCTCGTTAAACGGAAATCGCTTAAACGGAATTGTTGCTTAAACGAAACAACTATCTCGGAGTTGTTTGGTTTTGTATTCATGCAATGTAAAAGTAATCCCGTTAATCGGAACACAAATTCTCGCGCCTCCGGGTAAACGGAACCGAAAACGAAACTTTGTGGCCGGCATATTTTTCGCGATCGCAGAAAAGAAAAATAACTCTTGAGTAATAGAACAGTATTAAAAATGTTCTATGTTCTTAATACTTATTACACTTTATTGCCCAAAATTAGCATGTACGCATGGTTTTGGGGAGTTTCCTTTTCTCATTTTTTACGCATAGGTGGCTATGTTGGGTAGGCTTGGCTCAACAAGGCTTCTGGAGTTCTGGCTCGCATCTTGAGGCCTAGTGCCCTATTTTTTCTGCGATGACGGCCACGAAGCGAGAACACCGTGCACTCACGTTAGAAAAAAGATCAAGAAGTCATTAATGATTTCGATAACGGTTGCTTCACGAAAACGGCGCCTGCAACGAAGTATGCCATTCCCGAAAGTAGCCTGACAAGGATTCTTCACGACAAGGAAAAGCTGCGGAGTGCGTTCAGCAGTACGCAATTTGGACCAAAGAGGATGAGGCTGCGACTCCCCGAACACGAAGAGCATGAGAAGTGCTTGGTGTTGTGGCTAAGAAGAGCCCGGAGTGAGAACCTTGCCGTCACCGGACGACGTCATTCGAAAAGAAGAGGTTGCTGGATCTTAAACAAACCAATATCTCCTCGTTTCTTCCTACTCGGTGAGTGATTGTTTTTAGACGGCCTGGAGAGCAGGGAAAAGAGGGAACTGGAGAACATGAATATTGCTTCAACGTTTTTACACGGTTTGTGTGAATATACAACAGCAGCAATTTGGTGATTTTGTCATTCTTTTGCCTTCTGCATTCACTTGCTGGTGTTTACAAATTGTGCACTTGTGGAAACAGCATTTAAGCTGGCCTTCAACATTTTTAGTGTACCTACACTACATACTCTCAGTAAATGAAACTCCTGATAAATGGAACAGATTTTCCTGGTCCTTCAGGTTCCGTTTATCGAGCTGTACTGTAGTTGAAGTGCCGCCTTGTGTGTGCCTTTTTCCTTGATTCCGTTGTTTTTGGCGTTTTACACCGCGCTTTTGAACCCTCACCAAAGGAGCCAAGTTACACGTTCTTACGCACTATAAAGGAGAACACCGCAGAAACCGGTATTGTTACGAAACAAACACGCCAAAATAGTCTATATTTTATGGGGAAATAATTCTTCAAATACATTAAACACCCCCCCAAAAAAAAAAAAAAGAAATCAGTTTTTTTTTTAGCATTTTCTAGTCAGAAAAGTACACTCAAAGCCCACGTTATTCTTCAGTAGTTCACGAGATTCAAGAGTCACCCGAAGAAAATGCAATCGGACGCGAGACAGTAAAATGCCGTGACAGCTTGGACGGTACCGCCTGCGGTGCAGCCACCCGCGGGCTCTGTGGCCGAACATTCGGCCTCTCCATTCACCCCATGAGGACTGGAATGGGCCAATTTCAAAAAATCCCCATGCAACGCTGCGCGCGTTGCACGCAGGGATGCTGATTGGCCATAGAGCGGAGTGGCTCTGATTTCGGTTTTGATCAGACTAGCCGCTGTCTGTACTCCTGCAACCAAGCACGTGAGACTTCGAAGCCTGCGCAAGCGTTTCTTCACGCGCATGCGAGTGTGCTTTCCCCGACAAAGAAAGGAACCAGCAGGGACGTTGCAATCCATCGTTCACCACATTTTGCCTACCTTCGCCCGAAATCTGGTACATCTGAAACCACAAAACATTGCCAAGTGTTTTTTATCTCTCGCTAGCAGCTTCTGGTATTGTATGCATTTGCAGGAAGTCTCAGTAATAAAAGCGGAAGCAGAGTGTTCCGTCGACGACACTTTGATCATCATGACAAGATATGAAACCATGGTTAAAACTAAGTGGACAACTGGTGCCTAGAATTCATTTCGTGCCACCATGTCACCAGAGGGCGCTTCGATTCGGGAAAGAGATATATTGAAAAAGGGAGAGAGAGAAAAACAAGGTAAAATAAAAGGAAAGGACGACAGACAAGGAAGAAAGGTTGGGGGTCACAACTGTTCGTCGTTGTGGTCTGTTTCACTTCGCTTGGTCCAGAACGGACCCGCGAGTCATCCGACCCAGTCCAGCCAGCTGGGCGGCTGACGTGACATCGAGCACCCAACGTTGTTGCGTCCACTCGGGAAGGAAATGGAAGTCACGCGGCACTGGATTAGCTTTCCACAGCACTCGGCACTTCGCTGTTCTTCATTGCGAGGCTCACTAGCGCATAGCAGGCGGCACATCGTTAAGGAATTTCATCTTTTCCCCTTTTTTTGTGGAAAAGACGTTTATTAGAAAAAGGATGCGTAACACAGACACCGTTCCTGCTGATGTCGCCGCGATGCAGTCCAGGGGAGGGGGGCGTGCAAAGTGAGCAACGCTGCTGCTTCAAAGGTGATCGGAAGAGGCGGAGTTTGATGCGACACATATTTGAGTAGCGTCACGAAAGGAACAACAATGGAGCGTGCGTCCCGTGCTATTTCACCTAATCCTTGCTGGAGGTTGCGTGGAAGGTGCATGAGACCGAGCTCGAGATTATGTTTCGGAGCTGGATTTACTTCTGAACCTAAACGCCCCAGGCGAAACAAGGTTGTCTCTATACTTTATCTTTTGTGCTAGATTTTGTTTAGGCGGGGGTTTTAACGGGGTCGGCCCGCTGAGAGGTAGGATGTGTATCTTCAACGCCCCGCTCGCGTGCGCACCGCCGAACTAATGCAAGTGTGAAAAACTGTTTTCATCCGATTGATGTGCGGCGCCATTTATTACAAGTTTTGCGCTTCAAAAATTAAATCAATATTTTGAAGTGTAGAATTTATGTTTTTTTACTTCCGAGGAGATTAAGAAAAATTCGCTTAGGTGCAGTGCGTCGACAACGAAAAGTTTAAATGTATTTAAAAATTATATAGTTAACATGTTGATAACCCGGCAGAGCAAAGCGCTCAGGCTTGTAGTTTAGAGAGCGTTGTGCACTAAGTATGAAACGTAGCATTATTTACCGTTTCTACTGGCTAATTCCAAACTTTAGAGTTGCATCGGCCTCTCGCAGGAGTCCTCCCGACTGCCCATGCTCTTGCGAAGTGTATGCGAGAGGAACTGAACAATATGCTGCGGTTATATGTTACAAGGAATATTTTTCTTGTTCCACCGGTGTCAATTGTTGTGTTGCTACGTTCGATTTGTTTTACTGAGTGCACGGACGCTCGTTGTACGTATAATGTGTTTTAGATTACGTTATGCTCGGGCCTGCTAATGTTCATTGAGGTAACTAACACCTAGTAATTATGTGACACTTGCCTTGATTAGACAGAGAAGTCTTCATGATACGTGTTAGCTTCAAAGAGAACTACACCCAGATTTATGGTGGTTTTCTGCTGAGACATCTATAGAAATGCAAGCTCTTATTGCGAAAGCTGATGCAAACACGGTATTTTGTTTTTCTTAAGTATAATTTCAAAAAAGTTTTATGTGTATATTGGTTTGCGGAGTTACAACTCCTGCGTTGTTGGTACTCGCCTTACTACCCCAGTATCACCAGGCTCCCAATTAATTGAGAGGTGAGGCATCACTGTAGTGAATGTTCACCCACATAAAGGAGAGGAAAAGGAGAAATTGATGGGTAAAACGCGACAGGTAAAAAACACTAAAAAACGCCGTGTATAAAAACTAGTACATACAAGGCCGCAGTCTTGGGCGTTGTTGGTGTCTACGCGGAGCGCAAATTTGTCTTGTTCTTTTGCGGGGTCTGTGGTGACATCAGAACACCAAGCACTGATTGGCTTTGATTGAAGGATAGTTAGTAGACTTGAAGGCAACTTGCTTTGACGTCTACTCGCTATCTCTATGGACCAAACCAATCAGAACATGGCGTTGATCTGACGTCACGGCAGCCGCACGCGACGCAGACAACTTGCTCTCTGTATTGTAATTTTGTCATATAATTTTCTCCCTCACATCACCCTGAAGATTGAAATTTATATCTTCTGATTTAACGCGACGTTTCCTTTTTCGATTTTGTTTTGTTCCAGCGACTATCTAACGTTATTTTCCTTTTATTGCTACAGTTTTCCCGATACCATGCGAGATTATCAGCTACATCGTTTGGAAGAAACTGCAAAGGTAACTATATATTCATAATCGTCTGGTGGCGTTCACTATTACCTAAATTGTTTCGTTCGAAGTTCAAGAGGCACAGAAACCAATGGCTTCAATCAGCGTTTCACTGCGCGAACATATTTTGATCCAGTCTGCGGAGCTCAAGAATGAAGCCAAAAGCTTATTCTTGCAACAAACTTTACAGAGATTAAAAACAAAATTATTGCATCCTCCGTTTTTTTATAGAATCAAACAATAAAGAGGGAGTGTTTAAAATCTGCGAAACATAAAAAAATGAGCCGGCGGAGATATTCAAGAGATGTGGGAGTCTTTCGTCACATACACCGTTGAACTATCAGTCCCCATGTTTCGGAAACGCTCAATGCAACGAAGTTTAATATATTTCCAGGACACACTGGCAGTAAGATCGGGTTAATAAAACAAGTGCCACCGTAGGCTAATAAACGCGGTATCTAGATTAATTAATAAATATCAATGAAAATTGTGAGTGTGTCACCGATGACATCAAAACAAGAGCTTTCTTCCCTCGAGTTGTATGTTTAGTGATAAGTTTTTATCACATTAGTGATAAGAACAACTGCTATGAAACATATGATTATTTATACGTTGAAAAATTGTCAGGGCCATTTCAAGATAATAAATTTGATTGAAAAAGTAGCAACTATGAAATAAGTATTGTAAACTAAAACCTCTTTGGATTCTCTTTATATTTTCTTACTCAGAGGTTTTTATTACTTATTCAAATCGGACTCGCGTGAAACTCTTTTGGATCCTACGCAACTATTCACGGATCTAGTTTTTAATTATGAACAAGGCATTAGGGAGTTGGCTCAGAAACTGATTAAGAAGATATAATGGCTTCATTGTTTCTCTAAAAGCACGGTTTGTGTGTTCGAAGTTGTTTCACTGCTCGAATTGTAAAAAATACTTTGAAATTCAGTTATTTTCTTTTCTTTCATGGGATCGAATAAATTTCATTTGTTCGCAAGTGAGATTTCAACATAACTCCTGCGACTGACGCCGGTAAAATATAGGTAATATAACAAACGTCATTACTCTATTTTCAATGAATATTTTTTTACCTTTTGCATAAGCCGCAAAGGGAAATTTAGTCCTTTTTATTGATTGTTGCATCAGAAAAAAAAAAAAAAATGAGTGGAGTCTTAGTGTATTAATGTCATGTGGTCGTTGTTTATATTGCAGGCGTCAACTGCATTCGTATGGTTGTAATTTTTTAATGTCTTTGTTTTAAGAGCTTTGATAGCCGTTGTTCATGTTTAAGGGCTTTCACATAATAAACACAATGCTTGAATGAACGGTTTTAGTTAAGTAGTGCAAATGTCATTTTTATGCAGAAGTTTTATTATGTTTCATGCTTGGTATGAACATATTTTCTAATATCACTTCTATATTTATTTTATTTTTTTCTCACAAACATTTTAGTAAACTCTAAGTCTGTATACATAAAATAAAAAAGAAACTCTGCAATCGCAATCAGGTTTGAATGTAATTTGATTTTTTTTATATATTCAGAGTAAGCATGAAAGTTTAGCGAATGCACCACAAAAAACAGTGTAAACATTGAACAAACAATGAATTATTTTTGTATTAAAAAATACAGATTCGAAAATACCCTACGAATTTTATTCAGACGCTAATATCAATGCTATAATGTAAAAATATTGCTATCATTTCTTTCATTCATAACCACAAAAATTATCCACACTCTAAAAGAAGCCCGTGCGTCTATTTTCGCACAACGCTTCGGAGAGCCAATCACTGTAACTGGAGGTAGCTCAGCATGACAAGCCGAAACATATGTTTAGAACAAAAAACGCAGTCTGAGTTGTGACATTAAGCAGTACAAAACGTTTCGCTTGCATTGCTTAATGTCACAGCTCAGACTGCGTTTTTTGGTCTAAACATATGTTTCGGCTTCGTCATTCGCTGAGCTGCCTCCGTGAGTTGCGGTGATTGGCTCTCCGAGTGTTGTGGGAAAAGTAGAGCACGGCTTTTTTAGAGTGCAGGAGCCACGCCAGTGTTCACGGTAAAGCGATACAAGTAACCGCGTTACCTGTAACACGTATTTTTGGCAATGCAGAAACGTATTTGTTACATTTCTAAAAGCAGTAACAGGTGACATACTTACTTTACTTATTTCGAGTAACGGGTAACAAATTTACGGTACTCCTTACGTTTTTCCCAAGCCTTAAAAGATACTTTTCAATTTTCTTCGTTTTTCTTGGCGCGAAGCTAAAAAATTCTCTTTTATTCCTTTCGTGTTTTTTTCCCCGAGTATTTAGCTGGAACCTTAAAAAAATGAAGTAATCATGTTCAGTTACTGCATGAAAATAATGTTTCTTGAAATATGGCGCTTAAGCGACCTGTTACGTCAAAAGAATAAAATGCGGAAATTCATAAATAAGAAAGTGACACGAATGTAACGTGCGTTAGTTTTATCTGT
Organism: Ixodes ricinus; assembly: GCA_037355805.1. Lineage (NCBI taxonomy): Eukaryota > Metazoa > Arthropoda > Arachnida > Ixodida > Ixodidae > Ixodes > Ixodes ricinus. The sequence goes on from JAZHYW010067916.1 coordinate 14,596, forward strand.
AACGGTAACCCGTTACTTTGTTTTTAAGCTAACTTAGGACGGTAAAAGATTCTTTTTATTTACAAATAACGAATAACGTGTTTCGTTACCTTTTTCAGTAAGATCTGCAACAATGAGCCACGTGCACTGGTGTATGATGTAAATATCAGCGGCAGCAGCTTGGGAGACGCAGAAGTCGCAAACCTTATATTGATAAATTCACAAATCAACCACTCCCACTCTACTTTCAATGGCATGAAAAGAAAGGTGCAAAAGTGAAAAATCAGTGCCAGAAACTCTGGCGACAGGCATGACTGGCAGTCGGTTATACGTGCCGGAGTTTCTGTCTGACAATTTTGGAAGCTGGTCTAGGCATCCGGTTGCATTAGTGTGTTGTGTTTCTTTAAGAAGGGGTCAAGTTTAAACAAACAAAAAAGGTATTCTTTAGACGAAGCAGCAAAATGTACAAGACGGCCAAAATATCTGCAACATCTCTTTCTTTTTTTCTTTGTGAAGGTGTTTAGACAGACTTGTACCTGTTACTTGAAAAGTGTAATGGATTACAATTACAAATTACGAAGCCTCAAATGTAACGGGTTACCGTTACAAATTACTTCGCTGAAAAGTAAGGGGTTACTTACTCGTTCCGTTACAAATTATGTTCACGTTACTTTTCTCTTTACATTTATCAAGAAAAAAATTGAAACAATTTTGATGTTTACAAAATTGTTCCGCAAATGTTCCTTTCCAATTCTCATACCATCGCATTACGTTAGTCCTTGTAAAAATAAAATATTGTATTTAAGAGGAAGAATGCAGGTGCACTCCGTTCACACCTAAGCTTACAAGCAGCGAAAGCTGCAAACCCCCCCCCCCATTCCGCTAGCTTACGATGACTGGAAAAGCATCCCGGAACCCCTGCAGATAAAGCTTTGCTGCACAAATCCTCAGTAGCACCGTCTACCTCCGCTAGGAGATTTGGAGGTAAGGAAGTGATCTACGAAAGTTACTTTCTACATCCTTCTCACGCGTAAGCGCTTAGTCTCAAAGCTGCGCTCACGTGCCTGTAACTTTGACGCACTATCAGCTCATGCATTTTTGAGGGCGATGTTTATAGCGCATGCTCAGAACAAGCTAACATTAATGGGCTGCGAAGACCGGCAATCTTGAGGATGCGGAATGCACGTTGCAGAAAAACTGTGAAAGCTCGCCGTCAGTACGCGCTCAGCAGTCGGGTACAGAGCTATGGCCGTCAGTGAATAAAATCCCTATTAGCGACGAGGTGTATCGGTGGCGCCCTCCAATGGTTCCCTCTCGTGACGTCATTACCTTGTGAACAAGAAGTCGGATGGTGTTTATAAGGAGCACGGTGGAAGCCTGAAATCATTGCGCTCTGAAACCAACGCTGCCAACACCGCCAAGGTTGAAGTTCTTCTATTTCTCTATCTTCGTTGAAGAGCAATCCTTTACTGACGTCACAGTCAGCATTCGGCCAATCGTACCAGGCTGATCGTGGCGACGCATTCAATCGCGCACGTCGGTGCACTACTAAAAACACATGAGGGCGAGGTCTCATTTTTCAGCTTGGTCAAGAGGTCGGTCCCAGAGCTGATATTGCTACAGTTTCCGTAAAATGTCACATTTTCACAAAAGTAACGAGTAGTTAAAGTAATCCGTTACCAAAATTTTGTAACGGATTTACAAGTACAATTGCGCCGCGAAAAGAAGTAACGCAGCAATTACAAAATTACTTTAAAAACGAACGACTTCAAGTAATCCGTTACTAGTAACGGTTTCTTCCGAAGTCCTGGTTTTACAATATTTGAACCTGCATTCGTTGCTGAAAATGGTTTCCTACACTAGCAGCATAAAAATACAGTAATTTGACAAACATACAGCACGAAGATTTTGATAATATGTTGTTTAGAATAATTTCCGCAATAATGATTATCTGGAAAATCTTGTTTGTAAAGTTGTTGCTGTTTTCTCCAACGACGGAACGTAGCCTCTCGAGCTAATTCTAGTTAGTTACTCTGCAAATCATATTTTGATTTTCATATTAATGATATACAATTTAACATACATATTTCGACCTCTTTGAACAGGAAACATTAACAGGAATAGAAGTCGAAATGCTGAATGCTTTTCTTTAATTATATTGTGATGTGTTCAAAACCTGATCGTAGACTCAGAGGCGGAAACAACGAAAGGCTTGGGGAAAATAGCCTTGGGGAGTTTAGTCATCATTAACTCTGAAATCATTGAGTTCGAACGAAGTTTCGACTCAATGCGATTGTTCAAATTGCCCGTCGCGAGCTGCAACGCGGCAGAACATCTCCACTCGTTTTCACACACGTCTCTCTTTTCTTTCTCTCTCTCTTCCAAACAATCTTTTGAAATTAGTATCTTTTCTCAGTGTAAAAATTAACGAAGTTGAGCCCTTGCTCGAGAGAAAGCGAAAACAATTCTATATAAAGCGGAAATATATTTTTCAGATCAATCCGAAATACGCTAAACGAGCTACTGTTTTAACGATCGTAACTATAATTATCTCCTGTAACCAAATGTTCTCCCACGTAGCACGCAGAGAATCGCCTAAGTTGACACAAGCTTAGCAGATTCTAGGGCCTAAATTGGAGCTAATGCTGTTTTGCACAAATGCGTTAGTTAGTGCATGCATATTTTACTTACTTACATATATTGTTTGTTTATTAAAATGTCCAGCAGCTTCCAGGCAAGAATCAACCTACAACTGCGGGAACTAACTAAATAAATAAGTGGACGTTTCTTTAGCGTCTCTGTAGATTTTCACTTGCTCGGCACATGTATGCCAAAGCGCCGGACATGAGCCAAAAATGCCAGTATGAACCAGGAATGCAACAATAAAGTACAATCCGGCATGTTGTTGTACAATGTAGGCTCAAGGTTGACACATTGAAACCAACAGACCAGACGTGAAGCCTGACTAAGGCGCAAACTGCTTGGCATTTAAGCCAAATGCCAAGTTCGTCTGCTTTTTTTTTGCTGTTGTTCTGGTGACCTGAAAATGCCGAGCTATGATTGGCTTTGATTGAAGTATTTCTTTGCTTTAAATATGTACCGATATCAATGATGGGCAGCATTTTAAACGTTTGTATATAAAATACGTATTTAAGATTATTTGAGTATCTTGTATTTCGTATTTAATTACCTATTGGGTGACGTACTTGTCAAGTTATTTAAATACTTAAAATTTAGTTTTGAAAAAAATGTTATCCAAATACAGCCTCAAAAACAGTTTTGGGCAGTGATATTTGCAATGAAATGTGGTAATTGGCACTCTTCACAAAAGGACTCATGAGGGAATGAAACGTGCTGCATTTTGCACAGAATAAAATTGAAGAAAAAGGAAAAAAATGAACAATGAAATAATAGAATGAGTACAAATATTGTCTTATTGGTTGGGTGATATTTATTACGTCAAATTAACGACATCTTTGAAAAAGATTTATGCAGAAACTCAGACTTTAAAATATTATTACACAAAATGCATTGTTTGTCCTTACGTTGTATCCGCCTAGGAAGTTAGGACGAATGAGTTTCTTTTCTGGAACTGCAACACCCTTCCTAAGCGCCTGATTCTTATATGATACACTCCACTCTTTTTTGTGTATGCTTTATTTTTACCTGGGTTAAAGAATTTAAGCTGCAATCTTAGATGCCAGTCTTTGACAACAAAGTGTATTTAAAAAAGTATTTGAAGATGATGAAATACTCTAGTTGTGCTTGTATTGTGTAATTAAATGCTTCAGTGGGCCTCGAGATGGATAGACGTAAAGGCAAGCTGCCTTGAGGCTTACCCACTATTCTTCAATCAGTGCCAATCAGATCCCGGCGTTCTGGCCTCCTCTGCAAAAGAAGCAGACCAACTTGCGCTACGCATATACAAGGTGACAGCGAAACTGCCTGCAGGAAAGCCTCTGCAAAAGAAGCAGACCAACTTGCGCTACGCATACACAAGGTGACAGCGAAACTGCCTGCAGTGAAAGCCTAACTATAGCACTTTTGGGCGAATTAGGGCAAAGATACCTAACCTCTGACCAAAGTAAATTCCATTTGGCTGTACCATGAATTCCATTCATCGGGCTTTTTAAGGCCCTCAACGCATAGACAAACAAAAATGTAGGTCCAGAGAACAGTGCTACATACGCAAATATCCATTTTGTAAGCTCCATCTGAAACTCAAAGCCGTGAAAATCGGTACAACAAATATGCTTCTGATAGTCGAGCTGCAATAATAGATTTTTGCATTTATTATACATTTTTTTTTTAAATATCATTACATGCTTATTAGTCAAACTCTTAATCGAGGTCAATATTGAACTTTATGCTGGGTCATTCCATGCCAAAGGAAACGCGGCCATTTTATCATGTCTAGTATATGTGCGGAACAGTTCATTTGGATAAAGAAACCTCTGACATCGCCACCCACCGAAAGCCAAAAAAAAAATGATTGTTTTCTGAAAAAATGAAGTATATTTTCGATAATATTATGCTCTGAATTTCTGGAATTTGCATTAAACCATGTGCAATTAAAAAAAGATATTGTAACAAAAACGTGTTGGGTAACACACCAATTTAGGTGTGCGCCTAATTACTTAATAAAATTATCTATCTTACAATAAAATGCAAACATTGAAAGACGTTAATTTGAGTCTAAACACGAGCTCCAAATTAAGACACTTTATAATATGTCTTTATTTTATTTTTTTTAGTCCGCATAGAATTGGGAATTAGCCACAACACGTTTTTCGTTTTAGTGCTCATAGAACTAATAATTAAGTTGACCTGTTTAATTGGTAAAGGATCGTTTCGTTGCGTTTTAATTAAACAACAAATTCTCCAGTTTACGCAGAAACGGCCTTATTGAGAGCCGGAAAGAGCAACGTGGGCTTCGGTGCCGCAACTTTCAGAAATAGCCAAAAGTTCCAGCCCAAATCATTTCTTCCAGCACATGCCAAAAATTCATAAAGTACTTCTACTTTTTTTGCTGGTAAATTATTTTGTAAATGACAGCCTCTCCGACCACGCCTCCAGATGCCCGACTCGTAGGCAGTGCATGCCGTCGTTTGCCAAAGAGGCGTGAAAGGCCTGAGACGCCGCCGCTGAGGTCTTCAGCTGCTTCTGAAAAACACTCTATATTCAGTTAAAGCTGACGTTAACAGTGAGCATCTACGCATTGGTATCCTCTTTACCTTACGTAGTGATACTGTCGTCTTAATTTCACTCTACTACAGGTGACTTTGCACGACTGAGTGCAGGTGTAGATCGTCTACTCCCCGAGTCCGGGAATTGCATGCTGCGAGTCGGCTTCGTCTATTGTATGTCCAGATGTAAAGGTAGTTCAAAATGGGTAGCTTTTCACTGACGCAAAGTGATAGCGAGTGGTGTCTCTCTCGCCATTCAACTGCAACGTATTTTTGATAGAATTCAGATATTGAAGTTTGGTGGCGCATCAGCCAAGAGAGAGTGCCAAAGTAGTGGCGACGTCGTGAAAACGACTACGTCATCTCTGTCTGTGCGTAAATGTTGACAGGGCTGGTGGCAATCTTTTTTGCTCGCTATAATATTGAAATCGCGAGCGGAAGCGCGAAACTCGTCGATGAATATCTAGGAAGCTTCATGCACCATTTCGCTTAATTTCGTGTGTAAGTTCGTAGATCCTCCTGATAGTTTGCCAGGTGGTGAACTGGGCGAGGTTGGTAGAAGTTTGTCATGGTGGGTGTAACAGCTTCTGATTGTTGTTTGCGTCAATACTGGAACTGCGAAATCAGCCATTACTTTATTATTTAAAAAGTATATAAAAACGTGCTTAATGAGCCGGCTTATCATGATAGGTGAATACCTCGTCTAATGTACTCCGACCCTCGCTCCAGATGGCAAAGACGGCACCAGTGTAACTCCCATCCTCTTATCAAACACACCTCCTCTAAATATACCAGTGCATTGCAAAATTCGAGAACAAAGATATTTTGGCCTTCACGTGTATTTGCCCGGAGCTAAATACTATCGCTCATGTACGTAACCTTACTCAGGAGTGTGGTGGCAGTCCGCAGCCAAGAGTGGAATACAGCTCTGCCATCATTACACTGCTTCTGGTTACGCTACATCTTCTATCAAGCTACGATGCCCCTTCAGTTCAATAGAGAAAGGACATCACCGTTACCTGTTTCTCATCGGTGAAAACCTATCCGGTTTAAATTGTTTTTTTACCTGGATATACGATGAGACAAGGGCGACGCGCAGTACGCATTCCCAAAACTCGGGAAGTAGGCGAAACAGGCTACGTTCCTCATGATATTGTGGCGTTACCGAAAAAAATATTCGACGTTACTCGTTACTTGCCAAATAAAAGTAACGCGTTATGAAGCCTACGTTACCTCAAAAAATAAAGAGACGCGTTACCGTTACTGATGCAGTAAAAGTAACGCACGTTACTGTTGCGTTAATTTTATTCACGAACTAAAACATTTGCTGTTTCGACGTTTGATATGTGCGTCCGTTCCGCACTCTTGCGACCGAGTTCGACGAAGAGATGAAACCGGTTTTAAGCCTTGCAATCTCTTAGGACGAGCTCCACTGCACGGCGCTGATACTAAGAGATCGAAAGAGCAAAAACCGGTTTGGTCTCTCTCGGTCGAACTCGATGCAAGAGTGTGAACGGGCCTGCCTCCTGCTTCGTATGTCCATGTCCACGTGGGTCCGGAAAGCCTCACACGCTCTGTTGGCTGTCGGTCAATCGCTCAAGGCCTCCTCCGTTTTCCAAGTCCCGTAACAGGAAGGAATACGAGTGTCATTCTCTTTCCCAGAGGGCGAAAACTACCGGGCTTCGACGCAGGAATCTCCCGTCCACCCGAAGCCGGACTCTCTTTGGCCTTCAGCCAGGCGACGGCCATGAGGTCAACGAGCCGCGGGAGAAAACCAGTGGCAGGTGGCGTGTGAAGTCAAATCTGAATAACCGACGTCAAAAGCGTGGAGGACAGCGGCATTTTTTGACTAAAGGAAGTTGAATTAGCGCCAAAGACAAAAAAAAAATTAAATTTAATTTTTTTTTAAGTTTTAAGGAAAATAAAGTAACGTAGCGTAGTTCGTTACGTTAGTCAAAATAAGTAACGTATTTTCGTGCCCAAATGCTTGGAAAGTAACGAGTACGTTACAACGTTACCAAAAGGAACGTTATGACCAACATGCGTTACTTATGTTGCATTTACCATAACACTGGTTCTCGGCAGTTACTGGGCCGAAGTAGAGTAATATTAAGATGCCGGTATCATTACGTGACGAAAGAGGATACGGATGTGCTGACTGACATGGGATAAGGATCCGCTTCAATTGAATTGGACAAAGCGTTTTCAGGGGGAGCGTTGAAGACCTTGCGGCGGCATCTTCCACCGTTGACACTTCTCTGAGCGAACGCCGGCGGTAGTAATCGCGCCATAGAAAGGACGCCTGAAAATATAATAAAAAAGCTTGCTCATTAAAAAAAAATCCACCGAACAAAAGAGAAATTCGCACTTTTCTCATTTTTAATATGTTGAAGGGAGAAGGTGGATTGGCAGGCTTTAGGGCTATTTCCACGGTTGTGGGCGTTGATGGCCATATTGCTTTTCTGACTCTTGGTAATCTACGTTTCTACATTCACTGAAACATATGGCATTTAATTCAAACACAACAAACCGAATCATTTGAAATTTCACGCGCAATGCCAGTTACTAATTCTATGAGAACAAGCAGGAAATATAACTGCGGATTTAACACCCAAATTCAAGTTGACTAAAGCAAAATAAAGTTATCTCATAAAGTCTCGTCTTTTTGGAGCTTCTAAGCTGGACTCAAGATGGCGTCTTTCAGTGTGTGTATTTCACTATAAGATAAGGCGTGCTATTGAGTAATTAGGCTTACCCACTTATTCGTGTGGTACTTAAACGTTTTTTTCCCCAGTGTTTCTCTGCAACTACACAGGTTTCATGCAATTTACATAAATTTAGAGCGTGATATAAACGAATTATGCAGCAATTATTTCACAGAAGGTGGACAAATTCGATATTACTAGCTACGCGTTTACACAAAAAAAGACTGTCGATTTAGTTTTGGGCCAGGTGCCTATTTAGGGAAAACTATTAACGTCAGGATAATTAGATTGCTAATTATTTCGTGTAATTAACTGTATTATTATTGTGTCTAGACGTAACCACAATTAAATTGCTTAACGTCATCGCAAACACTGAATCAACAAATTGCAAAACGATAGAAGGCACACGCTTAAATGCCATATTGTGCCTTCTATTGTTCGATAAGTAATTAAACCTTCCGCATGAGCACAGCGGCCTGTTTTCAGATTCACAAAATATAATAAGTAATATGAGCGTTTTCAAGGCTTGAGCACTGAGATACAAAAATCTTCACGCGCGCAGCTAGCCAAGTAGGCAGCGCTGCCGTGGTCCAATGGTTATCGCTCTTGGCTCCCGTGCCAAAGGGCTGAGGTTGGATGCCTGAGAGAGGACGTGCCGTTTTGCCATTTCTGTAACTGTCGCGTTCTGGTGTATTCGAAAATTATGTTGTTTATTCGAGGTCCGAGATTTCTACGCGCCGAACTCTTCTACGACGATTGTTCCATAAGCCACGCGTGTACATACACAAGGAGCTACGCGTGACCGAAACCGGAATCCCTTCTTCGCAAGCGATCAATCCTGCTTTTGCGCCGACATCGATGCCTGCGACACTGGTCTGTTTTTACTTTGGTTTGGGCAGAGCGCCACCAAGAGACATTTAGTTTCTTTCTGTCATTTTTCGGTCTCATCAATTGACATGCGTTACAATATCATTGTCTGAAGGGGTCGGTTTAAGAACGAGCTCCGCAGCTGAACTAGAATTGTCACTGACGGAACTAGAACGGCAGGGATGTCGTTCACTTGTACTCTCTCCATCTAAAACTTCAAACCTCCGATAATGTTTCGGCTCTCGCGATCATTAGGGCGTCTTAAGCGAAGAAATCGCAAAGATGATCGACATCGTTCTCATTTTATCAGTGACAATTTAAACTTCGAGACATCCACCATACTTTTGTAATCTCTCGTCGCTCTCGACTACATGCTAATTCAACACCCACAGTTAAAAAATAACCAAAATATCTTAAACATATTCATCAAAATGGTCGTGGAGTCGGTGCGCGGAACGGGAAGAAAATGTATTCTTAGAAACGCAGCATTTCTCATTAGCACAATTTGTATGCGGTTGAGAGCCACGGAACTGTGTTGGGGCAGTTAATGAGATTTTCTCTTCGGGGTCGTTCTTTGTCTCCAGAATTCGTGGCTGCTAATGCGGAAGCGGTGCTTTGTCCTTAAATGGTTTTCTCACTGCAGAAAGGACCACTGAACAAAAGAAGCTTGGAATTAGAGTAATATTTCAAGAGGTCTCTTTGTACGGAAGGTGCTTACGTTCTACTTAATAATCGTCTTTCAGTCTCTAAGAAATTTAATCCACGCGTTTAAAAGTCCACACACTTAAAACGAGTCATCCTATTAGTATTTTGTTTAATTAGAACTTCCGCACAACTATTTGTCTCGGAACCCTGCAAAACAAGAAGAGAGAACAATGACAGGTACGTTCAAAGTGAGTTTGATTTTTGTGATGATGTGGACTATAGGGAGTGACCGCGAAGTAGAAACTATTTTCTGGACTAAAAATGAACGAAGATAAAGATTGGGGAAAAAGGAAAAAGGGGCTCGATGCGGCAATTCGGTGGAAAGACACCGGCGGATCGGCCTCCTGATGCACGATTCGGTACAGAGTATAAATGCCTCGAGGGACGAACGCCAGTCCGGTCGTGATCGCCGTCGCTAGAACCTGGACAGCACACAAATGCGTGGAAACGATGGCTGCGTCCGTAAAGGTCTTTGTATATGTAAATACCTTTGCATTTTTGCTGAGTAACGTTCTCCTTCGTCCACATATACCGCTTTCATAAATTCTGTCTCCTCATAATTTACCATCCTCATCTTCACAATTCTGGCGTACGCGACAGGCACTCTCGTTATCATACCGAGAGCCGAATTCCGTGCGGTAGTCTTTAAATAAGGAGCTAGAGGAGGCAGTCGCCTTAGGAAATGACTTGGGACTTGAGGGTACAAGTTTTAAGAAATTGCTGGCCAGACGACTAGAGTGGCCAAAGATGAGCTGCAGGATGTCAGAGTGGTAGCGAGTAGAGCGCGAGTGGCCTCTTAGATCTCAGAGACAGAGGGGAAAGCGCTAGAGGTGGAATGGGAAGTTGAGGAAGCCACGAAAATTGTGAAAACTTTTGAAGGTGCAGTGAACTGCAAGAGATAATAAGGCTCTTGGACTCCGAAGGAGATAGAACTCAAACTGAGGCGGGCTCAGGAGTCTACCTTGCGTAAAAATCGAACGTGGATAACGAAGAGAACAGGAATAAGTCAAGCTCTGCATAACAATGTGACGTACGAGATGAGCAGTAGCGACTGGAGCAACAAAATATGGGGCAGAAGTGCAGTGTAGGTTCTGAGGAAGTTTTAGCAAATCAGAGAAGTGCAGGACTTGCCTCCAATGAATTTAAAAACCAGAGATTGCCAAAATATGTTACGTGAAACGCCGGTCTTATGGACATCTGGGAGGACCAGTGGTTATATAAATATCCGGTGTATTTAAAGAGGAGGAGGCCGCGGACAAAGAAAATTGGGTGGCCTGCAACGGAAGGGTTCGTTCTGAACAAAAAAAAAAACAGAATAAAGCTTATGACACACAATTAAAACATAAATTGGAAGGCTGAGCTGGTGGCTGTTTGCACTTTTCAAGAAAGGATATATAAGACTAATCTATAAAGCAGCAGCGGAAAGCAAGTGGCTATAAAGAACAAGCGGTGAAGGTAGAAAGTGGCTGAAATGAGACCTGCCAAAAAGCAAGTCTCCCGAAGGACCGGTCGACCTACATGGTTAAGATAAAGCAGCGATGAAAATGTGACTCAAAGCAAACACTTCGTCTGGGCAAGCACCAACCCTCTCATAACGCCGCAGTTGTTAAGCGATCGTGGCCCAGGCGTGCTGTTTTGCCAGTACATGGGACTAAAGACCACATCAACGATATAGTGAACTTGCTCAATGTGGACAACGTCCGTATTAGGGGCTCAACGCCTGCCTGGACAGACTATTGGCGTCAAGTGGGGCATCCTCAGAAACCAAAAGTGGTTGACAAAGAAGCGCAGACGGACAAAACAAAGCAAGGTCCAAAACTCGAAGAACGAAGTGTCTATCGTTTTTAAACCTCGGAAAATTAAGCGGGAGGTGCATATTCACGTCAGTGAATCTCTTCAGGTGCATAAGGCGTTCGTTGTCCTATGCGTGTTCAGTGCATCGTGGAAGAATTGAGGCAGGTCAGGCTATTTTGTTTTATATTTTAGTCTAACGTGTGAAACAAACATGAAGTTGAAAATTGACGTTGCTCTTATGGTTTTATGTCAATAGGAATTGTAGATGTACCTCGGTTTGCTGTGTCAATTTTAGGGATGTGTTTGCTTTTTAGCCATGCAGCTTTTCTCCCCTCCAGTGGTGACATTTTTTATTCCGAGGTGTTTTCCTCTCAATAAGTGATCTAGTATTCAACGCAAGCTAAACTAGCAACATAGCTCTCTGAGGTGCGCTAATTAAGAATATTCTTGCAGCTATTTCTACATCTTAAAACCACTGAGACTGTGGTTGGAAAAGTTGAAGGTATTTGCGAGGCAAGCAACGAGAAAAGAAGAGCCAAGGTCTCAAGCTCAACTAAAATCTTTGAGTTTGAGACCTTGCCTCTCTTGTTGCTACTCTCTAAACTCTGCTTCAGCTTTCCAACCACGATCTCAGGTTTTAAGAGATGTATACTATTCACCAGCTCGCCTGCACTGACAATCTTTTCGTTAAACTTATTTCACTTGACGTGTTGGACTAAGTGTTGCTCTAATTGTAAAGATTTGATCCGAGTTTACAATTGTTCAGTACAACTTCAGATCAGGAGTTACCGGGTATTTCGCACTGTGAAAAGGTTGTTTTCAAGTTTCAGGTGACCCCTGACTTGCTAAAAATAACGCCTTTCGTGCGAGACGCTGTTTCGGATGCGTACGTGTTCCGAATCCGATATGAATCCTGTTTTCTTTTTTAGTTGTCCGATAATTGAAATAATTTTTAACTTTTAGCGAAAATGCAGAACCCTCAGCAGTTGAGATGGCCTGTTTGCTTATCCAAAATATCTTCAAACCAGAGTTTGTCTGGTATACTATTGCATGCATATGTTATGGTATTATTATTTGATCATACAAAAACCACGCACTAGCTTACTCATTACAAGTGAGATGAAAAGAAAAAGAATGGATGAGGTTCCAAAAGTTTTTGGTTTGATAGTAGTATTTATCGTATTCAAAAAGCAGTGTCGTTTTCAGCTTCTTGTGTTTGTATGAACATATTCCAACTGGACGACAGGTGTCTACTAAAGCAAGAGACCTAACAATTACAAAGTCAGCAATTTCAAAAATTTACAAACACGGATTCCCTCTAAGTGTTACCAAAAAGAATACGGCAGATGGCATGCGCGTCCTCGCATCACGCGAAGCGTTTTAGAGCGCAGCTCTTAGGCGCCCGTTTCCGGCTTGAGCGGCGTCGCCGTCGCCGTCGCCGTCGGCGTCGCCGTCGGCGTAACCGCCCGAGGTCACGTGACCCCCAGGTCACGTGACCCCCAGGTCACGTGACCCCCAGGTCACGTGACCCCCAGGTCACGTGACCCCCAGGTCACGTGACCCCCAGGTCACGTGGTCCCCAGGTCACGTGGTCCCCAGGTCACGTGGTCCCCAGGTCACGTGACCCCAGGTCACGTGGTCCCAGGTCACGTGACCCCCGAGGTCACGTGATGATGGCGATGACGATGCGGATGCCGATGACGTCATCAGTGACGTGACCCCCAGGTCACGTGACCCCCTGGTCACGTGACCCCCGAGGTCACGTGATGACGATGACGATGCGGATGCCGATGATGTCATCGGTGACGTCACTGATGATGTCATCGGCATCCGCATCGTCATCGTCATCATCCCTGATGACGTCATCAGTGACGTCACTGATGACGTCATCGGCATCCGCATCGTCATCGTCATCATCATTGATGACGTCATCAGTGACGTCACGTTACCCCCCTCCCCCCCCCGAGGTCACTTGCCCCCCCCTCCGTACCCTTCCCTCCTCCTCCTCAAGAGCTGCGCTCTAATTCGGCGTTACAGGGAGTTGTAAACGGCTTTCACTTTTTGAGGTCACGGCATATTATATATATTCGATCCATCTTCGTGCGTTGTTCTGGCCAGGGGAAACGCTTATGTTTGCAATCGGGTCACTTGAACACGGGGAAACTAGGACCCGAAGGAAAGGAGTGGACAAACACACTGCTGTTTTTCCGTGTTCAGCTGACTAAGTTCCAACAGTATGTACCAACTAGCTCAACTAATACCCGGAACGCTTCTTTAATTGTCGGATAGTGACAGCCAAACACGTCAAGTGTAATCTGTTTACAAGCATATTCTCTAATACGTGCACCTCAGAGTAGCTTGAGTTGTTAGCTTTCTACGAGCTTCCCTAGAATATTCAATCACGTATTGGCAGGAAACTTTCAATATAAAAATGACACCACTGGAGGTGGAGAAACGCTTCTCTCCGCCTACGTCCTTGCAGACAGTGTGCTCACAATGTGGGTACGCAGAGAGCCATCCACACGCTCTGCTCACTGTTTTCAAGGAATCTGCCTCTGTTATCGAAGCCCCAACCTTTCAAAAACGATAAAGGAGAATATATGAAATGCGCGGAGGTGAGGAGAAAACATCGTGCTGCTTTTATGGTTGATGTCCAAACTGAGAACAAGACGCACAGGCATATGCCAACACTTTACCGCGGCAAGAGATTTGTTGTGTCCTCTTTGGCAGCCGTTAACGCCTAAGCCTGTCATCAAAAAGGCATTTAGTGCGATCCCTTTCTCCGGTACTGAGATAAAAACAAAGAAGCAACTTAATAAAGTAAAATATTGGAGTTCGATCGTTCACCTATGACTTCTCTTGACCAATCGGAGCCTCATATTGTGTATATTATTGTGCAGTTTATGAATTGCAGTCATGGTCTCTTTCCTTGACCCGCCGTTAGCGTTGGTGACACTTCAATATTGAGAAATGTGTTCTCCTTATTCATATGATTTATTTATGTCCTATTTTATGACTTAAATGTCTGCTCTGTGGAGATTTTTATAAAATTTCGGTTTGCAAGAAGCAAAGGCCAAAATGGTTGCAATAATTGGTTGTCCTAAAAACACTGTTTGAGACATTGATCGTGGGTGTTTGCGGAATTTTAGAAGGCTGGGTATAGTAAAAGGGCATGGAAACTCGAATTCTATGCGGCGTAATTTTCATTGGGTCAAAATGCTCCAATTTAAATATTCCTCCCCGAGTTCACATGCGAGAATGTTGGTCTCGGTCACCCAGACACTGTAATTTGTTATACCAGTGAGACAAGAAACGGCATTTGGTTAGTTAAAAAAAATATAGAATACATCTGAACATCAGAAGTTGAAACAAAATCTGAAATAAGCCCAGGTGAGATATTCTAGAACATTTATTGTACCGTAATAAAGCGAATTGAAGTTTCTTAGATAAATAAACATTATCAGTTAAATAAATGGGAACGAAGACAAACTCTAGGTGACTATCTTACGAGGTTACATGTGTGTAGTGGACATTGTAAGATATTTTAAAATTTATTGAGTAAATAATATAGAGAATTTTGCAAGGTCCGTAAGTTCGAAGTTGGGGAATTTCTATTTCTTTGGTTTCTTTTGGTGCTCGGCACTCGTGAATTATCTGGCACAGTTAATAGTAAAGAGACCAAAAAGTAGTAAAGCTACCTTTCCTTTTTGTTTACATTGTAGTGAATAGCTGGCTAAAATGTAAAAAGATCTGCAACACCAATAGGTGATCAAAAACGAACGTGACTTGTTTAAAGATTATATTGTTGGCCGACATAAAAATGTGTTTTCCCAGGATTTCAATAAAACTCTGACAATTAGCATAATTTATTTAACGATAGTGCCATCATTTTTAGGACCAATGCAAGCGGCCGACATGCACCACGTGTTGCACTTCCACCTTTTAAAAATCATCATTGGGGATGTCGGTCAATTTTATACGTAGAAACGCTGAGCACTACAGGCAGGGAGTAAATGAAAATAAACAAAGTGATTCCGTGAAAGCTTTAGAAAATTCCAAGAAATATGATCTAGAAGATAAAAAGAAACTCTTGGCGAGAACAAACAGCCATCCTTAGAGGACGTCAAGGATTGCAAAAAAAAACGAGACTAATTATCATGATCATTAACTAAGACATACTCATTAACTTTTAATTATTGAAAATAGACTAATTGTTACTGAGACAATTGCTAAGCATCATAGAAGACCACTAATTAACTATTTAAAGAAAGATATAAGGCAGGGCAGCATCTCACTGCGTTCCGTAAAAACGCTTTATTTGGAAGCGATTCTAGGTTTTAATTACTTATCGCAGCGCATCTCTGCACCCGCGGTCAAGCTCCCTAATGGAGGAGACACGTGCGCTCCATTTTCCTCCAACCTACGAGGGAGGCGAGGCGTTGACTTCGAGCTGCTACCACCGGGCAGCAGGAGTGCTTCCGCAAAGATGCGCTATGATAACAAACCGAAACCCAGAAACTCGTCCAGACAAAGCATTCTTTCGGAAGCGTGTAAAATGCTGCTCCTGCTTTTGAAAATTCCTATAAGGAGTTTATTTAGTGGTTTTTGGTAATGATTATCAAGATTCGCATTGAAACCATAAGATTATTTTCACTAATTAATAATTAAATCATAAATGGTACTTCATTATCTTGCTAATTTGTAAGCTTTTTTGAAATTCTGGGTGTCCGTCAAGACTGGTAGTTTGTTCCCGCAAAAGTATTTTTATCTCAAAAGACATAATTCTTGAGGATTTTTAAACCTTTCGCAGAAACAGCCTGTATGTAGTGAGAATGCCTAAAAAACGGAAAGTAACGAGACCCCGATCTGTGCAGTTATATGATAATTAACTCAAGTTAAATAGGTCCACACAATGTACAGGGTGTTCATTTTTACATTTATTCGAATTATATTGATAGGAACAGATGTGTTTTCGATGCGCTCGACGGACGTTAGCCTAAAACTGCCTAATAGTTGTAATTTTTTAGCCGTGTTAAAATTACATTTTTTAAAGCCAATCGCTACTAATGGTTATACTAACTTATATTTTGCGAAAGAAAAGGTTACTCGTTATCCCTACGTTTTCGCATGTTTGTCATCACCAAAACAGGGCTGGCATGGAGGCACGCGGAATATCTAAGGTGAGGCGCCCTATGCTAATCCAGAGAAGAGTGGCCGGCACTTTGTGGTTATCTACGCAACGTGCGGTCGACGCTTCCAGTGACTACGCGCTGCCGTTATAAAGACGAAGTGAACGGCAGGGATAAGTTACTGTTCTAACTTCATAATAAGGCGCACTTTGATTGCGCACGTTTCGATTTGCCAACAAACGTTTAGAACGAATTGTGAAATATTGCAAAGACGTTGCTCTTTTACAAATTGTATAAACTTGTCTAACCATTATTAGTAATTGGCTTCAAAACTGCACTTGAAACATGATTCAATACAAATACTTCAAACAATTATTTAGCAATCTTAGGTAATTAGCCGAAAGACCGTAATAAATATTTCCCCGTCTAACATCCGCCGGGCCCGTTTTATACACATTGAAAGCAATAATTAAAAAAATCAGCTACCTTAGAAAATTACATATATTCTACGTAAGAAAATACACGCGTCCCTAATTTTCGCCTAATAAAACAAGTTTTTCAATGTAATACGGTTATGTGGGGATAAGTTTAATGTTCCATATTACTATAGAACCACACTTCTTGAAATTATTTCATTCAAAATATATATTTATATACATAAACATCTAACTAGAAAACTACAAGGGATAAGGCACGTAATCGATGCAAGGCCTGCATCATGGCTGTGCTACTCAGCGACATTTTGTGCAGGAGAGTCACGTCCCAAACTTCCTTAATCAATAACCCCATATATTCCTAGAACCTCACACGACGTCAAGATGGCTATCGCGCGTCGTGGCAAAACACATCACTTACAAAAACACAAGTAAAAACATAACAACTAGACACGCGCGAAAGAGAAAATAACTAGCGAACAAACATTGACTGATATGGGAGCCATTTCGACCCTTTTTCATGATCGCCGTACTGCTCTCAACTTTCGTTTTGCAGAAAGCGAAACTAAAAGGACCTATCAGGGTTCAAAAAAGAATGGCCCAGCACCAAAAAAAGTGACTGTCGTAAAAAGGGTTTGAGCGGATGATGAATTTTTAGATCTCCAGGAACCGGGGCTCTTCAAAGAAAGTGCAAACGCAGAGAGCAGGTAATTGAAGAACTTGGAAGCCGCAACACCAATTAGGTTTCACGTGTTAGGACTGCGAATGTTTACATCTTTTGAGGCCGAAAAATAATGTGTATAACTATGTTGATAGTTTATAAATATTGCGTGTCATCTAATTGAAGGTATAGTATAAGTACCAGTTGTTTGTGATCAAAACGAACAGTGACTTTTAATCCACAAACAAATTTCCATCAGAAAACTCTCAGCGTTCGTTCAAATATAGCGCTAGTGGGTGAGACCAAATCTGCAAATTTGAGAACGTATTGTTTTCTGATTCTAAGAGTTACTGGGCGATCTTTACAAAAGTTCACTGAGAAATGGCGGACAACAAAGCCTGCCAGAAAGAAAATAAGAAGACTAATGGCATCTGCTACCAGCTGACGTTACCCAATTTGTTTTACATTTGAGAAATAGCATGCAAAAATCATTTTGGCCACATTTTAGTCGGACAAATTGTAAATTACAGAGCTCTTGGCGTCTAA
This sequence comes from Ixodes ricinus, assembly GCA_037355805.1. NCBI lineage: Eukaryota > Metazoa > Arthropoda > Arachnida > Ixodida > Ixodidae > Ixodes > Ixodes ricinus. The sequence goes on from JAZHYW010067916.1 coordinate 32,602, forward strand.
GTCCCAGCTGAGCTCGTGACCCATTTGGATGGTTACTGAGGACTTGGAGATAGTTTTCATTTTGGCTGAAGTAAACCTTTTCTTCATACTCTATGCACAATAAAATTGAAATATGCCGATCAATTATATTAGAGAGTTCGGGCGATAGTGCTCCTGCCGGAGATTAATTTTATAATGTATACCTTCTCTGTGTTTGCAGAAATAGTTTTACGTTTCTTTGCCGAGATTAAAGACAAAGCTTCAGGGTGACGCTGGTGTTTAGCTTTAAAATTCAGCAGCGTACTCCAAGCGAACCCATCGTAAACATTACATGGCTGCAATAATGCATGCAAATACACATTTGAAGTGAAACAAGAAACTTCTGGAGCGTTTTTCTTTGTTAAAGCAACGTTCCAATACATTTCGCTGTAAAAATGGATACAAGCACTGCATTTTTTTAACAATATTATTTTTTTTATTATTTCGTTGTACGAAAATACTAAGTACAAACCTTCTGGAAGTCATCTACGTATGTGTCGAGCTACGAAAGAAAATTGTGACTGGATTGGTAATCGGAAATAAACAAACCAATAAGCTGGTTTCTTATATGTGACCGCAATGTTTGAACGCGCCACGAATCACCCGCTACGCAGAGGAAGTGCACGACACGTCCACTAGATAATCTTGGAATTTATTATATAAATGATAGCC
>JAZHYW010067917.1:0-10987 GCA_037355805.1 Ixodes ricinus
CACCACCGCAAGAAGTCTTGTTGTGAAGGCGTTCTTGAGCATGGAAAGACGCAAGAGTCATCCCATATGACGTACCGCAGGAAAGGCTACAAGCGCGAGCTCCTTGCTCTCAGACGCAGCCGATGCTACGAGCGCGAGCGTGTGGCCCTGAACAGTGCTTGCATTGCACGAGCGCGCGTGCTTGGCAGGGACGCTGAAAGCCCGGAGCTCGCGTTGTAGTCTAGTACACTGTACTACGGGCCTATTGCCTGGTGTCAAGCAATGGCCGCCGGTGGTGCCACCGACGGGCTCCCGATCCGCGGTCCAGCCTACTACAATAGAGATCAGTGCTCGCGCTGGATAGGGTGCAATCATGTGCACATAGGGTGACGACATCTCGCCATTTTCTTTTCCGAACGCCTATTTTAAATTGTTGTCCTGAAATGCGTGAAAGAGCGTGTCCCTGCACGCGATCGTTGTGCTGACCATAGCCTCCTCTATACTCACAAAGCCTGGCAGTTCGACGACGGAGCAATAGAGTGCCCGGTCGCAGACTTAGAGCGCAAAGATCCGGTGGCAGATAGCATTTCTCGGGGAAGCTGGCATTCAGCGCACAACTTTTGCAGTGGCGAGGACCCGAAACATGGTTTTCAAACCCGACGAGAAACGAAGCGGTAGCGCAAGGAACGCAAGGAGCACGAGAGGACATTCCATCACCGTGTTTCGGCGTCTCGCCGCAACGGGGCGCCGGTTACATGACTCTCCACTTATCCGTTTTCTGCCGCTCTACCTTTTCGCTTTCGGCCGCTGCGTCTCGTGGCGATCTGCCAGGCTTTGTCAGTATAGACCTTTCCAATGCTTACAATATTACAGTCCATTGTGCGATCTTCACAGTCCTGCACGTGCGTGTTCGTCGCTTCGGAAAGCGAGGAAAGCACGCGCCATACGCACGACCACTCAAGATGGCACCCGCCACACGCTCTTTTTTGGAGAGGTGTATAGAGGAGGCTATGTGCTGACGCATGGTACGGCAACATTTTTTGCTTAGCAATTTCTTTGTATTTTCCCGGCGAGCGCGTGCTGTCGGCATCCGGTACTACATATGGCTTGAGACGAAACAACTGAAACTTCTTTTTGTCGTTCTCAATATGCGAGCTGAAAGATAGGTGCTATCGAGTTGTCTTGAATTATTTGATGACCAATGCATCTTATGAAGTTACAAAGTCACCGGATCGGATTAATTAGGAACGACGAACGCTCTCATAACTGACGATCGATGTGTAAATTGAATCCCGGACAAAAGCTCACCGGACAAAAGCTCACCGGACAGAAGCTCACCCATTTTTTCACAGACCCGGACAAAAGCTCACCAAGATAAAATTTCATGTTGGTCTTAACACGAGTGTGAACAACTTAGGTGCATGCGTGCGGCACTGAAATGCAACCATAAACTAACTCTGACAGGCGCATGGTTTGTTAATTAGAGTAGAAACAACTTTATTTATCGATTGGTTAGAAGCGAATGCTGTTCCTTACTAGCTCCAGCAGTCTTGGCAGATCTCGGTGTACCTGGAACCCCTCGAAAATATTTTTCAGACTATTCTGCAGGCGCAGAGTGATTTTTCGCACCCGCTTCTCTGGGGTTCACCACTCCGGTGAACCCCAGAGAAGCGCGTCGCCACGGCATTGACACACTTGTGTCAATGCCGTGGCAACGAGCGCCTGATTTTTCTGTCGGCATTCGATCAGCCTCCAGACGCTTGGATGGGCGTGGCCGACAAGCTTCTGGAACCCAGTGTCCCACACTTTGCAGGTGTTGTTCGTCCGGTCTTTATCTACAGAAGAGTGGCGTCGTACATATTCTACCGTTCCGGGGAAACCCCGGTCGTCGTCGGCGCACAGTCCCGCCAACGAAAGAATTCGCTCTGGGGGCCACCGCAGAAGGAGCAGAAGCATAACGGAAGAAGCCGTTGACATACGTGCTATCAAAGTAGTCCAACAGGTCGCCAATGTCACCGGTAGACTTTTCCCTGATGTAGGTTAGTCCTTCGGGCAGATGCTGTGGTGGAGGGAGCGCCAGCCTATCCAAACTCCCGCACATCTTTCTCATTGGTCATCTGTATTGTACTTGTCCAAAAGGCCCAACTTTCGTTCCATCAAAATATTCTTAAAAATTCGCAACTCAGTGGTTTGTATATTACAGTTTTGCTTCAGCTTCCCTTTCACATAACCCTGATATAAATAATCATTGATTTCAAATACATTTACGACGCACAATGACGGAAACAATTTAATTTTCCTTAACATTCACTTCAAATATTACCCTGAACCCCAAGAAAACCCATGCCTTACTAACGAAGAGACATTGTGTTTCACCTTTATGTGCGCGTTGGGCGTGACATAAGCACAACGAAAACGCGAGGTCATCGAAGGGTGACTCCGCTTCTGCGGTCACTCTTTTCTGCCTGCTATGGTGTATCTGTCGACACCTTTGCATGGGATGGGGTACCAGTTCTCCTAAAAAATGGTGCAATCTCCATCGCGTCCGCACTTTATCCCAGCCGGTGTTTCGCCTGGGTAGCAAAAATAAACGAGGTGAGCTTTTGTCCGGTGAGCTTTTGTCCGGCGAGCTTCTGTCCGGCGAGCTTCTGTCCGGTGAGCTTTTGTCCGGTTACCGTGTAAATTGTATCTGAATATTCAATCTGCCAAAAAATACGTTTACAAACCAATTTTGAAGTTTAACGTATCCTCTTAACTTTTCACGCCTCCGTCCCCCTCCCATACTCGCCAATGCAAACAAAAAAAGAAAACAAAAGTCCCTCTGATGCTTTTTTGCAAGGAAGATGAACAACAAAAATGTTCAGACAGTTCTAAGTTCGAAAACCTGCGTTGGCTGAAAAATATATGTTGTATATTACCACCTCCTGACTGCAAAAAAAAAAGAGAAGAAGAAATCAAGTGTATTTTTGTGGGGTTTTCTTTTAATGTAAAATTAATTTAATATTACAATCTAGACTTGTTATGTGACTTGAGACTGTACACCGGAGAACAGAGGTTGTCGACGGCTTCTGGGTTATGTATTCGTGTAAGAAGCTGAACAATTTTCTTTTTAAATACACATCCTAAGCAAATGACAAGATACCACGTAAAACAAACCATCGCGATTTTTTTCGGCATTACACCCGTTTTAGAGGGCACTGAAGTGGATTTTCTTCAATAACATCATATATGAAATCTTAGCATCATAAAAAAACGAAATTACATTCATGGGCGGCCGATTTCTATTTAAGAGGGGACATAAGCCATAATTTCAAATTTGTTTGAATTTTTTTTAATTTTGTGGTTTTTGGTTTTTTAAATTAATTTATACCCTTACACTCTATTTGATAGCGATACGGCAAATAGTTATGTTGAAATAAAATATTTTCGACACATTGTGAGGCAGTAACATAGTAAAGGAATTCAATGTTTGACTTTGAATAAATGTTTCGTAGTTGCACTTTTTGCTGCAAATTTCTTACGAAGGAATCTTGTGTTCGCAGGTAAAGGTATTCTGATACAACAATCAAGATGTTTCCGAACTGAAATTTATTGGGAAATCGGGCTATCTTCTTTAGTTTGCTTTAAGTTGAAGTCCTCATTGATAACTAGCTATGTTTTAAAAATTTACATTGGACAGATATGCATGTCTTATATTGAGGCAATAACTCTTCCTGAAGTATTTACATATTAGTTATACAAACTAGAAAGTGTGAAGTGCAGTGAAAATGTCCGTCTTTTTGTAAGCACGCATTATCAGTAAAAAATAAATATGGGTCGCATTTGCCAATACATTGCAACACGTGTGGCTGTGTTTCGCGACATCAGCAGATAAGGATACTAGGAAGAAGCCGAGAGACGGTCGCTTGAGAGCAATTGGAAGCTTTCTTAATCAAAAAAGTGGGACGGCATGTGTCAACGACACTACTATTCTACTTCATTGTAATGAATTTCAGTTTTTGAATGATGGGGTAAAAACCTAATCAACTTTTACGTGGTGCTGCTTTGCTTGTCGTGTGTATATATAGATGTTTACTTTTCCTGAAAAAAACTAGTTGAAAGTTAGCACCTGTCCTGTATACTTTTTTTTCTTGTCTTTTTTGCGCTATTTTATATGTTTTACGAAAAGGCCCATCTTCGGGCTTTCTACTATACACCAACTCATGTTTACAAACAAACCGGAGGGCCCGGAGCGCCGCTAGCGGACGCCACCGGTGCCGCACTTGCGCGATGGGGGTGTGGGCAAGAAGCTCGCGGTCACCCATAAACACACTATTGAAATGCGATGTTGTCGGCGTCAGTGTGAATCCCCCTGCCCTTTTTCTCGTTCGAATTGTTGGTTCTACGTCTGCCTGGCGATGTCTGACTATCTTGAGCGGCGTCAGCGAAATTACCGAGGCTCGTTACACCGCAAAACTTCGCGTGAATAATGTGACATGTGGCAATTCATTCCGCGTGGACACCGCAGAATGTACACTAAATCCTGATTCGCATGATGAGATTTCGCTTGGAATTTTCAGTCGCGACGCCGCTCGGGCTGCAAAAGCGTGAACCGTAGCTGAGATGGTCGACGTCGATACTGAAAATCGCAAGCAGAATCGGACCAACTGAATTAGGCATAACAAGTAGAATTGGGCATAACAAGTCGGGGATGGTCACTGGTAACAACGCTCAACATCTCCTTGTATCTACTGTTTACATCGAGTCTGCTTACCAACCTTCAAATTTAAGTCTTTTGAGGCCTGCACTTACTTCTTATCGCAAGTACCTGGCCAACATTTGATCTACGGACCGGCGTCGTCTAGGAGAGCAGACGACAAGCAGAAACATTTGAAAGAGCAGACGACAGTTCGAACATTCAGGTGGCCGTCTGAACTTGAAGACGCACTGAACGTAGTCCGCAGGTGGTCCGCACAACTTGACGGTTTTCTGCCGTTCATGTTGGAACAAAACAAATAAATCTGATGACCACAAGTATCCGTGAATTCAACCCAAAGTGCTTCCCGCCCAAGCAATCGGTGTCCGATGGCGTCTGCTTTTCCCTTTTCCCGGCACATATGCAGATTTTCGAACGAACCGGGCACGTGAAAACTGACCTTCATACCTTTCTCGACACTTTTGGTACGGCCCTAGTCGCGGCGTTTTGACGAGAAGGCAGGCTTTTGTCTGGTTCCTTTCAAAACAACGCAGGAATACACGTCTGGTATGGGGACTTCTGCCCACAGCCCTAGACCGGAAGTGCGACCGACACGCCACCACCGCGCCGTGACGTCACAGAGTTGAGTTGGTGTATACAGTCCAGTAGAAAGCCCGTAGTCAAGCAGTAAAAATGGTCCCTAATAGCTTCATTTGCCTATCATAGATTTCTTAATGAAGAGTGACACAGCTTTTTATACAGGTATGTACAGCTGTCTTAGAAAGCCCACACTTTGAACCGTACACCTACATCTGACGTTAAATCTCTCCTGCAAATTTGATTTCGTTCACTTGAGTAGTTCAGAAGTTAAATATCTAGCCATTGTCCCCCCTTTAAGAAATCAACTAAGAAACTGGACACACCCTTCTTTTTGAGCTTTGGAGTAGACATTAAGAGAAGCTGTAGGACGGCGTTTTCAAACAAAAATTGCTGCATTACGTTTACGCGTAAACATTCGACGTTTTTGCGAACTATAACGCACAACACACCTAAAAAGAGTAATCATAGGAACGTCCCTACTTTCCTTGGTATAATTCTACAGAGGTAATGAAATTCCAAGGATACCCCTCCCTCCCCCCCCCCCCCCCAGAGGGAAATATTTAATGTGCATTTATATTGCTGTCAGTTTACTGGGACGCATTTCCATCTTGAATCTTCTTTTCTGTTTTACTAACGCCCAAAGAACAATATCGCATCAAAAACAGCCTTTTACAAAAAGCACTTCTTGGTCCTTTTAAGAATTGGTAACAACTTTTTTTTTCTTTTGTATACTGTTTTCATATTTTTATTATAATATTGGAACAGGAAGTTAATACAGTAACTCTTTCCGCTGCTCGAATGTAGTACGGAAACGTTCGCCTACAGTATTTCCAAAATTTGAGATTCTTTCAAAGGAACTTTTGCTGCATTTGTGACTTCGAGAATTAAGGACCGTTTCTGGCAATTCAACCATTCGAAAATCATGGGAAGAAAGACTACTTACGGATTCTTTTTTACACATTTCTTAGGATAGGTGTACGCAAAGCACGGTGGGCGAATAACGTCGAAAAAGAGCTTTCTGACGGCGGCAGACGAGGGGCTTTTGTCACTCGATAGGCAATTGTAGAACTTGCGGTCATCGTTGCAGTTGGTCCTGATAGGCAAAAAACAGGGAGACACATAAAACAGTGCCTATGTCTATGCTGTATCTCATTCGGATGGATGACGTAGTATATAGATAGACTCTACAAGATAGGAGAAATCTTCTGGCTGAGCTCATGATAACTACCAGAAGTTCTGGCTTCCTATACAGATGCTTCTCATTGGGAATTTTGTAATTACTGTTATCAATTAAAGAGCAGGATCTGTAACCGTATTTCGAAGACTTGTTTTTGGATTTTAAACTTCTTGATCAACAAATACAGAAGCCAGAATTTGCGACAGAATATGCCAAGTGAGACTACATCAACAGCTGGTTAACAGAAATAATATAAGTACAAAAACAAGAGACCCTCCTTGGGCATCGCTCCCTTACACTGTGTAGGGTTTACTATTGGTGATGCCGTGCTTGGTTTTGCCTGCCGGGATGTTGTCGTTCGAGTTGTCGTGTGCGCGGCAGCACATGTCAGTCCCCCTGTGCTTTCCTAGATCGTCGTAGCTTTCTGCCGCATCGCCCATTCCACACCACTTGGTCCCTGTAATCGAGATGCAAATGATCTTTTGTAAACGTTTTCTAAGTGTGCGTCGCCATCTTGAATCGCGAAACTTCCGAAATAAAGAAAAAAATATTTATATGTGTTCTCTTTGCGAAGCTGGGAAGTGCTCAGGTTGTAATTAAAAAAAATAATAATGATGGTGATTTTGTTTACGGTCACTCATGCTTTTGTTCCCTCTTTTATATCGTTTCCACTCGTTTCAGGTTGTAAGGCCCTATACTTCGATATGTCAACGGATGACGGCAAACGAAGAGGGTGTATTCGACCTCGTAATTACTCTTACTCCGGCTATATTTTCTCCCTTGCTGTCTCAAAGTGTGAGTGCGAAAGCGTGGTGACGATATTGTTTGAAAAATATTAATAAAATAAATGATTGGTATGAAGATAAATGTGTTTCCCTATGCAGGAAACATCTGTATACAGTCCTGCAGGGAAGGGGAGCTTAAAGCCGCGGTCACTCTGCGATTACATTATGCAAACTACAGTCCGCTGACACTTTATGCGACGTGTTTCTCCTTTTAGAGGGTGATCCTGTCACACTGGTCGAACAAAAACGATCTTTACACATGTTCGAAGCGTTAACAGTTTTTTTTTTCTGCGTCGTACATGTAAACAACTCACATTAAAAGCTGAAAAAAAAAAGATAACCGGATTGTGGTCTTTAGCCATGCCGCAAGGTTGTCTGACAATAGACGTATCTTACTAAGAGTTCCACGCATGCGTGATGCCGCCAGAGCGGTACTTTACCAGAAGTGCCCGTGTACGAGACAGCTCGTCCCATCTCATGCTATAATTCCCAGAATGCATGGCAACCCTGTTGGCGAAGACGAACTAGTTCGTGCAATCGGCCTATTAAAGACGAGATTCGCCCATGACACCAGCACTTCAAACGTACAGTAAAATATTTCTCTATAGAGAGTATACCTTTTTCGCCTTCCCGCTCCGCTCAACGGAGGGCGGAGTCTTCAGTGCGCATGCCCACTCCATTCTAGAATTGAGCGCAGTTACGGGAGTGAGCGTCCGGTCCACGTTTTATGGCGTAAAGCGGGTTTTAATACTGATGGTATTTTCACGGAACGGTATTTGAAACGGGAGCTCATGCTGCCTCTTTGAAATCAGATTTGAAGCGCGCGTCAGTCGAGATCGGGTCTTCGAAACCGAGCAACATCACTCTACCAAGATGACTGCGCACACTTTGCTTTAAACAATTACTTTATCATCCTGAAAGCTCTGCAAGCAGCCGTAGGATCTCTGCCTGCTTCGGTAGATTTTGAGCCGAAGTTCTTTTTTGTCACTGGAATGATGGGAAGATGTTCTGAAGTGCAATGTATCAGCCAGTTGGCGCAAATCTACCATACTCCGTTCACTTTTCAATGGAAACTGAAGCGGTTCTTTTGTATTTGAGTGAAAACCCTTAAATCTTCTTTATTTGGCCTCCAGGACCACAAATGTCAAGAATGTTTTTGTTTTGTTTATTGTTTTCCATTTGGTGCACGGAGGCTCCAGGAAATCATTTCCAGTATCGCTGACGTAACGCTCCTCCCGAAGCGTTACGTCAAAAAAGGAATTTTCGGAATCCGCTCTCGCGCATCTTCAGCGCCCATCAAAGCTATGCACGCGCAGTTTGGTTATTTTCAAAAAAGTCATACAAAGGACGTCAGGATTGTTGTCAGTGCGAAATATACCTGGCACGCTTGCAATTGCACACGCTTGGCGGCCGATGTATCCTTTTATTACGTAACGACTGGTCAAGAGTTTTTCGAGTTTTCTCGCGTTTAGACCACAGTTTAAGATATATACTCCTTTGGTGCGGGCACAGGCGCGAGTAACAATGAGACGCGATCGACTAGATAAAGTCCTCTCGTGAGCGCAGGCGCGTCTCAACGACCCGCGGCGAACTAGTGTCGCTTGCTGGCAAAACGACGCAAGTGTGAAAACAAAACAAAAATTAAAGCCGTTTACAACTTCCTGTAACGCCAGATTAAAGCGCAGCTCTTGAGGAGGAAGGTGGAAGGTTACTGAGGGATAGATGACTCCCTGAGGTCACATGACTTCAGGGGGCGGGGGTCACGTGACCTCGGGGGGGGTGACGTAACTCTCACAACCCTCGTGACCTTCGTCACAGTAACCCTTTTGAGGGTAACTAACCATCGCAACCCTCGTGAGGGTAACGCTCGTGACCCTCGTGAGGGTAACGCTCGTGACCCTTGTGAGGGTAACCCTCGTGAAGGTAACCCTCGTAACCCTCACGAGGGTAACTCTCATGACGACATTATGGGAAACTTCCCATTGTGCAACGCGCGGTTACGCCGACACCGACGGCGACGCCGCTCATCCGGAAACGGGCGTCTAAGAGCTGCGCTCTAAAACAAAAATCTCGTTGCCATGGCATCAGACGAGCACGAGCTCCATGCTCAAGGATGTGCGACGGCTGCACGAGGGATGCCATGGAAACGATATATTTTATTCGCGTTTTTCTCACAGTTGCGTCCTTTCGCCAGCGAGTGACGCTAGTTCGCAGCAGGCTGTTTGACGCGCGCATGCGCTCGTAGGAGGACTGTATCCGGTCGCTCCGGGTCGGGCAGAGTCCTCACCTCAAGAGTAGGGGCCGAAATGGCGATCGCCAGTCAATTTTACCAAATTGACTTTAAAAAAAGCGCAAATGTTGTGTTTGCGCAAACAGTGTCCTGTAGTGTACCTGTATGCCTTTCATTTCGTTGTTTTCGATCTACGAAAGCTCTCTGGAGGAGTTTTAGCAGATCGCACGCCGCGAAAAGCGAGCTCAGTAAACGCGTGCTCAAACATTGCTTCAAGTGGCAGCACAAGCTTCCACTAGCAAAGCGAAGCTCTCGCGTAATTCCTAGTCAAAGTACCTGTTATGGTGATCCTAAACCAGCAACTGTGTAAGAGTGGTTTCATCTTGGAGCGTCACAAGACCTATAAAAAGCTCTCCTAGACTCTCCCCTAGACGTTTATATTTTCGCGGGTATTCATAGTTCTATTTATACTGAATAACATAACTCCTTCATTCTTATATGCTACAACCAGTGTTAGACAAGATACTCGACGAAAATTATTTATGTTACCAAATACCTGACTCATCGAGTATTTGGAGTAGTGTACAAAAGGTTCGAGATCTAATTCAATAATAATGGCTTCCCTCTAAGACACTTTTCTTACAAAATATCTGGATTAGTGTACAAATCTTTTGAAATATAATTAAATTACTTTCAAAGATACTTCCGCATTGCGCAATCAGCATCGAGTTCAGCCACAGTACAATGATTTATTTGCAAGCAACAGAAGCAAACAATACAAAATAGCAGTGCTATTTTATGCATTTCAGCCCCAGTACAAGGAGTAACATCACTGGGGAATGTTACAAGATGATATTTTTGGGACCAATAAGCAAGAAAAGCCACTCTATATTCGCATTCCTGAAAACTACATATTCTGTTGGATTTATAATGCGCACCTTGGAAGCAACGCACAGTTCTACTAAGATCCGTAGTCGCTAAGTCCGGAGTTCACAGCAAACATTTTTTATATGCAAAAGAATGACTGAATAAAAAGGAGCACTCATATATAGTAAGCATGGCACTTCACGCTCTTTCTTTAAGTAGGTACCACAAACGTTGCATTTAGAAATGACTAAACTTGGAAAAAAAAGCACGTGGTGACCCGGAGAAGCACTGCTGTCTTTCTCGCGATTGTCGATTTTTTTTTAATACCGTTTCCCATTAAAGTCTAGAAGCCCGTTCAAAAGCAATGCAACTTTGGGAGGACTCTGCATTTGAGAGCTCATAGTCCTCCTAGCTTGTTTCCTGCCTTGTTGCAACCTGTATTCAAAAAACGGTTGGGCTATCAGATTTCTTGTCCTAGCTGGTTTAACCTGAGAAGAGAAAAGCACCACCTTGGGTCTTTTTCTGATGCCTACTCCTCATTTCCTTCTATTTGTTTTTTTGGGGGCATTTTGAGTCTGCATTTTTGGTCCTGGGTTCTTTCCTATTCAATGTTCGGTCATCTCCGCTTCAAGCTTGCAATTGGTCGAACTTTGGGCTTGAGGTATGCCGCTTAC
>JAZHYW010067921.1:0-27476 GCA_037355805.1 Ixodes ricinus
AATAGCTGATTGGCGGACCCGTATTATACCAGATTATTAATCAAAACCATGGTTCAATTTCATGTAATTATAGAGTGTCGCATTTGTCAATAATAATTCAAAGTAATCGATTGAGTAACCGAAACTTTTGCTTCTATAAAGTTGTTTGTCTCACTTCTATGAAATATAATCTTAACTTACCCGATCTTTCATTGCGTCGTAAACCATCTCGTCTTTGTCTCTTTCATAAGGTTTATCATTTCAATTCTCTACTCAGTGACTCGCTCTTTCTGCCACCATCGTACATTTCTTCCCGCAGCGACCATCAGTTCAAGGTTGGCGTCCCAAGCAGCCGCACCAATTTGCACTTCCACTCATTCATTCCAAAAACCTGCACAGACTGGAACCACCTCCCCGCCTCCATCGCTTCAATCACTGACACCGACCGTTTCAAAAGTGCCATTTGCAATCATTTTTTTGTAATCCCCCTGCTGTGTTTATGTTCATGTTGTATTTTTTTTCACCACTCCTCTCTGTAATGCTTCGGCCTTGAGAGTAAATAAATGAAATGAAATAAATGAAATGAAATAGCTATATATCCAAAACGTAATCACAATGTGAAATGAGCTTTTGAGAAGTTATATTTTTGACAATAATTCTTCGAAGTAATGAAGAGAGTAAGAAGAATATTTGTTGAACTTTTATCATGTAAATCGTGTTACTAATAGGTCGAAGTAATTATATGTGGAAGCCATTTTATGTCAGCGGTGTCAATAATAACGAGAAGTAATAAAAGAGTTATCACAAATTACAATTGTTCTTCTATAATCTGAACTGCATCAATATTGTCGAAGTAATGAGAAATAGTAAAAAAAACGGCAATTCAGCTAACGGAAGGTTGAGTGCACCACTAGTAACTCGAGGTTACCAAACCAGGTAATCAACATGTAAATCGTGCGACTAGTAAACCAAGTGATCGAAATAGTGATAAAGATATCAGTAGTCCCCAAGAAAACCTAATTGTATAAGGAATTACTCTAATTTATCAAAACAGCAAGCACAACACGACCGCTAAAGAAAGAAACGTGCATATATATATTGTTGATTGAATTGACTTACCCCGGGGTTAAACTGGGTGGCGCTGGGATTAAATTGAATGGCGCTTGAATTAAATTGAAAAGCGGTATGATTAAACTGACCAGCATTTAGATCAAAAAGAGCGGGAAAACCCGTAGATTAGTATGCGCCCAAGGTTTTGAGATCGTCTTGCGATTTTAAAGTTTTGCTCGATGAAAGATTCCATAGATATGCACCGCCCCGAGTAGATGGCGCAGCTCTCTTAGCGCGAACAAGCGATTGTCTTCGTTTTTGCTTGAAGTTAATGTTGCATTAATATGTATTAGTACGGAAATGTGTGCCTTTTTGGTTGACTGACCTTACTGGTAAAAATTGGCACCTGACAATGCGCTTTCGAAGTAAAATAGAAATCCTCGGGTGTGTCGTGTTCGTGCTAAAAACAGCGCACTGTGTGCACACGAAGCAAACGCTGGACTGCGAGCAAGACGCATGTTCGACAAGAGTCTCTACACAGTGTGAGGGCGGTTTTCCCATGTTTGGCGACACTGGGTCACGCTGTATATAAAATTCCCAAACGTGCTATGTTGTCAAGCGTGGCATAGTTTCCGAGTGAGACAGAAGAAAACGCCACGCGCCCTTGCAGCAGTGCGGAGCTTTATCACCGTTAGGGTGCGCTATATCGTAACTTAACCTACGTGCGAACAACGTTTTGTGGCTGTCTAGTCAAAGCTTTGGGTTGACGTGCGCTTGCACATATTGAGCGCCTATCAAAGTTGTGCGCGCAGTCATCACTTCTGAAATGCCACCGAACGTTTTGAAGCAGAAAATATGAGCCACCTCGAACACGAGCTTTCTGCCTTCGGTAACACTGTCGTACACGCACCCAAAGCCACGACCAACTAACTCTAGTTTTACTTCGGAGCACTTCATCCGCGAGTGCCACTGTGCCCGCTTTGCTTGCTACCTGCTTTGCAGTCCTCCCGAGAGATGGCGATGCATCTCAGCAGCTCCTCCGCTGCTCTCGTCCGCTGTTGTTTGCTCTTGGGATGCCCTTTCCATGCATCGTATGATCGATTCTCTTCCGCGTTTGCGTTCGTTTCGATCAAGTCGCGTTTTGGTTTAATACTGTTAAAGCATGAGCATCCTGCGACCAGGGAACTTGTTGTAAACATATCGTGTCTTAGGGAAAAAATGTAACCCTGGTTTCCTTACTGTAAAAATAATAAACGCGCGGCGTAACTCTCGTTTTCTCGTTGGAAGCGGACGGCAGTGTTTCACTACTTGTCATTATAAAATTCAAAAGTGGTAATAAATTGCCGTACACTTTTTCACGAGAAAATGGCCGCTAACGGAGTCCGCGCATAGTTGGGTGTGAGGCGTCTGCTTCCGGGAACGCGCCCCAATTATCTTAATTCAAAACGTAAGAAAATCGCTTATAACTTGAAAACCAGATAACGGTGAGTTCCGAAAGTTTCGCATCTCGTTCCACCCGCTAGCGCGTAGTTTACTTTTGCGGCTAAAACTTAAATGCAGTTCTTTTTTCATAGAGATCGTGGTGGGTTTCATACCAGCGCCTGCCTTTCTTCGGGTCCGTCAAAAATCAGGTGAACGCTACAAATGTTGCATTTAGTGTACACCTCAAAAATTTGCAGTCATGATGTAGTACAGCTGTAATCAGCAAGTTATTCCACCCCCCCCCCCAATTGCACACATACCCACATCGACAACCCCCAGGCTGAGTTCATCAGCTACTTACATTCTGTACCACATGCTTGGATGGAACAGCGCGGATATACAGTCACACTCACAGGCACACAAGAAGCAAACAGACTCGCAGCGCCGACTAACAAATCAGTGATTTATTTCTTCTTCCTCAAATCGTCATCTTCTTCTCCTTCGCCGTTAAAAAGAACATTTAAAATTTTGAACACCAGAAACCAATAAACATTAATAAATAAATATTAAATAAATAAATTAATTAATTAAAAAATTAAACTTAAAGAAATAAAAATAATGAAAATAGAAATTAAACAAGCAAATCTCCATCACTATTGGTGCTTTGATTTTATCTCGAGATATTTTAAATCTTTCTTTGATAAAGCTAAGGATGGGACACTGACGGATTGCTTCTCCAACCCGGCTATTTTTTCAGCTTCGATGGTTTCTCGTGTCAGCTGATTACCACTTCTGGCAATAACAGCGCAGTTCCTCAAGTCTGCTGAGCATCCGCAGTCCCGGCAATGGATGCCAAGGTTACCTGAGATTACGCTTTTTATGTTATATTGATGTTCAGAAACAATAACAGAAGAGTAAACAGGGTAATCTCAGGTAACCTAGGCATCCATTGCCGGGACTGCGGATGCTCAGCAGACTTGAGTAACTGCGCTGTTATTGCCAGAAGTGGTAATCAGCTGACACGAGAAATCATCGAAGCTGATAAAGTTGAGGCTTGGGCGAGTTGGTACATACTTCGGAATTAAAAACAGCGCGAAAAGACGAGGACCAGACAAAGAGGTGACACGGACGCAGCGCTGCGTCCGTGTTGATAAATACCCAGGTTGGACAAGCAATCCGTCAGTGTCACATCTTCAGCTTTATCAAAGAAATAATTGTAATATCTTGAAATAACATTAAAACAGCAATAGTGATGGAGATTTGTTGGTTTAATTTCTATTTTTATTATTTTTATTTTATTTTTTATTTTTATTTTTATGTTTAGTTTTTAATAATTAATTAATTTTCTTATTATTTATTTATAAATGTTCATCGGTTTCTGGTGTTTAACAAATTAAAATGGTCTCTTCAACGGCGAAGGAGAAGAAGATGACGATTTGAGGAAGAAGAAATAAATCACTGAGTTGTTAGTCGGCGCTGATAGTCTGTTTCCTTCTTGTGCCTGTGAGTGTGACTGTATATCCGCGCTGTTCTACCCAAGCATGAATTACCAACTAGCGCAAGCATCCACATGTACCCCATGATACAAAAATTTGAATGATTCCTAGAGATTAACACCCTAAATCAGATTCACAATATTCGAGCGTCTGTGGTACCTTACACGAGTAGTAGCGTCAACCCGACGGTTTGTTTTTGTGTTTCTCCCGCGCAAACGGGGAAATAAAGAACGAGCTATTCTTGAAGTTTTTTTTTCGAAATACCTGCACTCACGAACTTTTAGTATGTTAAATGCACCGCCTAAACTCACCTTTGTGAAACATTTTATAACACTTCGCACATTGACTTATTAATGCGATTTTTACGAAACCCTGCAGAGTAAAATAGAACTATGTTTATGTGCTGTTTTCTTTTCTACTTATCTTAAGGTGTGCTTTGAGTGTAGTGTGTTTCTTTCGATCAATTCGTGCAAAATAAAGAGGCCAAAGGAGGGGTGGCCAGGGCAGCATGGGATTAGAGCCACAGACAAAAACTACAAAAGATCAGTGAGCCACAGAAAAAGGAAAAAAAAAAGGGGCGGGGGTCTACTTTTAACCAGAAATGATATGGAAGGAACAGTCCATCCCGAAGGGGACAAGTATAATTGTCTGCTACAACAAATAACTCCAGGCACCAGAACGTTTCTTCACCGTCTAAGCAAAAATGAGGCATGGTTCGCTAGCCAGCCACTGCCACTGACACCCGCTAAGCCTATGCGGTTCGAAATTCGTTCTAGAACAACAAAAGAAACAGGGTCATTGGAAACATTGATGTGTCAAAGAGCAGTCCAGGTGTTTGTGCGTAGTGTATTCAGAAGTGCGAAAACTGTGACTTTTTTAAATTTAAAAACCTTTTAGTTTTGGTGACAGAGGAGGGGAAGGTGGGCACGCTTACCAGGGAACCGCGAGCCGTATTTGTACCCGCAAAGAGCTGCATACGGCTCGCAAGCCTCAGTTTGTAAACCCCTGGGCTAAAGCAAACTGCTCATAAACAATTTGCGGCCGCGCCCGGCGCCTTCAAGCCCATTACCCCAAGCATTTTTGGCAGGCCTTGTACAGCTGAGTTATGGCGCCACCTAGTGGGATGGCGCGAAATGTTATCAGCAGCATCAAGGAAGAGTGCTCCTCATAGGCGCGCTTCGGGTGACATGGTGGGGAATATAGAGTTGGTCGTGCCCAAAGAGCGGTAAAAGATGCACAGTCGCAGCAGTTAAAAAAAAAATCGCTTATCTATGTTTCGCTGTCAAATATTCGAGAACGAAACGATCTAGCTGGTGCCCATCGCGATGTGAAAAAGACGAGTATTACGCTGTTGGTGTGAGTTTTTAAAAAGTCACTGCAACTCGCGAGACACAATCGTGTAAGCGCTGCGGTGAAGAGTGGGGCTTCGAATTAACTTACTGCGCAGCAACTTTTGCGTTAGACCACAATTCTTCCGCACTATAAGGTGGTCCACAGAACCCCTCACCTAATTTTGTCACTACTCAGAACAAAGAGGTTTGTGCTTGAGCTAGAGATCTTAGCATGTTTCGTGGAAACGTCAATGCAGGATATTCAATTGGTCGGATATTGACAGTGTATCAAAGTTAGTTTTTAAATAAGATTCTGATGTCGTAAATATTAAAAATGCTAATAGGACAACGAGATCCCGGTTATTTCTTGAATCTGTATTGTTGTGCAACCTTATAAATATATACCAGTAATTAATCAAAGTTAACGAACAAAATTTGAGTAGGTCAACATTTAAGCGAATTAGAATACAGTGATCTAGAACCTACGGTGAATTAGTTATCTTGTACACTTATAAAAATTCTTTGATGGCTTATTAAATATGGCATCTAGTTTATCAAATTAAATGTAAATGACTTCCCATTAGCGAGAGAGATTTGAACTCAATACAAACTTTATTGGATATGGTATTCAAGGAAAAGAAAAGCCAATGGTTTTCCAATATCGTCCAGCAATGGCAGCCTATCAGAACTTGGTATCCAGTTTTCTCATTAGCGTTTCAATAACTGATCATTACTGGATAACTTTGGAAGCACATTAGCCCTTCATGAGAAGTGATATCCAATATATCCGATAGGGTGCCAATGAGTGCCAAATATTTCAAGACATTGGAAGTCCATTGGCGTTTAATTGGAAGTAGTATCTATTTTATTCGGCAAGGGGCCAATAACTACCCAAGAAACATTTGGCAGCATTAGAAGCTTCTTAGCATTTCATAGGTAGTCGTTTGAAATTTATCCAGTGGGATGCGAATTACTTCCCAATATTGTATCGCGTTGAAAGCCTTTTGGCACTTAACTTGGTTTGTACTCCAATGTGCCAATTGAGGTGCAAGGGACAAAGAAATATTGGACAAAATTGGAAGCAGGCTTGATTTTACGTGAAATAATATTCAGTTTTTTAATTAAAGGCCAATGACTGCCCAATATTGGACAACATTGAAAGCGCATTGGCTCTGCGATTGGAGATGCAACCAATTTATCCAATGGTGTTCTAATGATTGCCCAATTTTGACAACATTCAAAGCTCATTGATTCTTCATTGGAAGCGGTATTTATATTTCAAATAGAGTGCCAATGACTGCCCCATACATGACAACGTTAGAAGCTCATTGGAGGTACATTACAAGTGCTTTCAAATTTATCCAATGGGATGCCAATGATTGAAAAATATAAAGCAACACTGGAAGTCTATTTGAACTTTATTGGAAATGCTATTCAATTTATCTGTGGGTGTGCCAATGACCGGCCGTCTAATATTGGACTACATTGGATGCTGCTTGGCATTCCATTGGATGTTGATTCTATTTTATCGAAAAGGATTCCAGAGGTAAAAGGGTGCCTTCTATGGTCCTATTGTTACAAGACATTTCCAGTATAGATTATAGAGACAACAGAATGGGCCGATGATGGCTTTCTCTTTCCAAAATATTCCCGAAATTGGACCAATGGCCTGTGCGGCGGGGATGCTTTGGGGTGTCTCAAAAATGAACGGATGGGCAAACCCCACGTTTGGCTGATTTCTGATTTAAGATTAATGTACCATTTATGCGACCGTAGGGGAAACAGGCGCTTTTTCCAGCCGACGGAGGTTGTACATTTACTGTTCTATGCTCTCGCCATGGGTAACTCAACCCAAATTCACCTTTTTGAAATATTTTTTTAAAGACTAAGCGGATATGGGTAGTAAAAACGAGGAATTTCGGTTTCCAACGGCACCTGCCAGGCGCAACGAGAAGAATCGAGCATCCGGTCACCGTCGATTGAAGCCGCCAGCGCGCAGCTGGTTGATGACACGTGGGATTTCATGGCCTAGGCAGCAGACGTACCGCAGCATGCAGATATCACGTACAGCTAAGGCTCTTAATTAGAGCGGAAATAAGGGGGGGGGGGGGTAGGTTAATGTTTAAACAATAGATGAAACAGCGCACAAAAGTACATAAAAACTAAATAAAAACTAACGCTTTCTGTGGTGAACCAGTGCAGCATTAAATTTCACTTCTTTCGAGGTCGATGCTATCGCGCAACCACAAGTGCGTTATGGCAGCTAAGAGCGAAAGGCAAACTCTAGTGCAGGAGTCTCCGAACGTTTGGATAAGGGCCGGATTGGAGACATATGGCAGTTTCGGGGAAAGAAATTGTTTAAGACAATATATATAAGAAAATTAACTGAAATACAAAAATAAAATAGCCTTTAATGACAAAATTTTTAACTGACGCAAAAATTAGGAAGTAAGATTAATGAATAATATTTTTTTACTTTTAAATGTAATCCTGTCACGAACAATAGGCGATGAGGAAGAAGGAAACGAAATGAACTAAAGATTTAATGGGGCGAACCCGTGCCATTAACGAAAAAGAACACACGTCGAGAAATCAGCAGTGAGCGTGGACGGCGGCAGCAGTAAGCTAAGGTCTGTCGGCGTAAACAGCTGGCTATCACGAGAGAGAAGGAGTTAATTAATCGGCAATACTGCGCACGGCTCTTTATCTGCAATGCTGGTCGTCTCGATTAACCTAGAATGTTTGGAGAAGAGCTATGTTGAGACTGACTAGGCATAATTTGGCCTCCTTATCTTTTATGTTCGGGGGTAAGAGTATACGCGAATCTTCTAGATGAAAGGAGAAGTTGTTTTCTCGATCATGCACGCGGCATTATTCTCCCTTTTAAAAGCACATCGCCGGTGAAACACAACACGAACCAAAACAACATAATTGTAAGCTTAAAAGTCCTCTGAAACACGAAAAGTTGACAGTCCTACAGAGCGTGGAACGGCCTGAGTCGAACGACGTTAACCGCCTCGGGTTGTGGCCGGCGTTGCGATGATGTTCGCATTCCGTCGGGCACAACTTCGTAGTTGAGCTCCGCGAGGCAACGAAGTACCTTCTAGCGTCAGAAGTACTGTTTAAACAACTTTTCGCTGAGGCTGCGGCGACGAATGTGTGTCCACACCCACACCCTGTCTCCGGACTGGAAGTGAAGGACTTGCATTTTTTTAAGGTTATGATGATAATGCAATTCACCCTTGTTGATGTTAGACAGGTGGCAGCTGAAGAAACACGTTTGCACTACTGACGTCTAACTCCTGCTTAGCTCAAGTGATATGGCACTCCACTAGAAATGGAGAGGTCCTTGGTTCGATACCAGGACCTGGCGCATAATTTCAGTCGCGCACCATTCACCTAGCTGTGTTTGGAGATATGTTTTTGTCCTTTGTCCCCCTTGTTTCCCTTCTCCGGGAATTATTTTCGTCATTATTGTCTAGCTCGCTTGCACCTTTGCATTTAATTGCATTATCATCTTCAACCTTAAAAAATGCAAGCCATTCACCCTTTTAGGCGTTAGACTGGTGGCAGCTGATAAAACTCGTCTGCTCTACTGACGTCTAACTCCTTGTTAGCTTAGTTGGCAGAGCACTCCACTGGAAATGGAAATGTCCCTGGTTTGATACCAGGACCAGCGGAAATTTTTCGGTCGCGCACCAGTCGCCTAGTTGTATTTGGGGATTTGTGTTTGTGCTTTGTCCGCTCTTGTTCCCCTTCTCTAGGAATTGTTTTCGTCAAGAGATTACTGAAGTTGCACCTTTCCAGCTAGTACATGATCGGAAGGTAACGACCATGCTCGACGCTATGCTGCCCCACGATTCAGCTGACAATGGGAGCGACGGCGCCCAAATGGTTGCCCGACGGGCCGAAGAAGTCCGCCAGCTCGCCAAACTCCGGATTCAAGACCAGCAACCCTTCAACGCTGGTCGCTACAACCTTCGTTGCCGGGACGTACACTTCCAGCGCAGGGAAAGGGAGTGGACGTGGACGCCCACCCGTCACCGCGGCCGAAGCGAGAAACTATTGAAACAGTACTTTGGACCACACAAGTTAGTTCGTCGCCTCGTGGAGCTCAACTACGAAGTGGTGGCCGACGGAACGCACGCATCATTACGGCGCCGACCCCAACCCGAGCTCATTCACGTCGTTCGATTCAAACCATTCTACACTCGGTATGACTGCTGACCTTCTGTGTTCAAAATTACCGTTTCTTTTTATTTGCCTTGTTTGGTTTCCTGTTGCAACTGGGGTGATGCGCTTCTTAAAAGGGGGAGTAATGCCACGTGTGTCGCAGAGCGAGCGAGTGCGTGGCAGAATGTTTACCGTGTTTGGCTTTCGCGCAGCAACCCCAGGTTCGATTCCTGAGAGCGGCCGCTTCTTTTATTTATTCTTTCAAATTAGCGTTCTCGGGGACTTCGAGAACTTTGTCTGATCGAGGTACGAATGTTGATTGCGCTGAACATTTTACGCCAAATGTTCCAGAAACCCACACGTGTACCAAAGGTTCTTTGCGTGGCGGTTCGAAGTCAGTCTCGCCCCGCGGTCGATCCTGCTGTTTCTCCGATATCGACGCCTTAGACGCTAACCTTCTCCTATATTTTTGGGGGGCACAAACAAGTTCGCCCTATAGAATTTTTGGTTTCTCCAGTTATTAGCCACCACAGCATTTATCATTCGTGACAATACTGTAAACGACTTAATCTTCGCGGGCTCAAATTTTCGCGAATCGGGCCAAAGCTGAAAATTTGAAATTATTCGCGGGTTCTGATTGTCGCGAATCAAGTGCAGCTTCCGTAGCGTTCACATATTGCCCGAATTGTTCGTGGGACATATTTTTCGCGAATTGTAGGCGATTCGCTTGCAAATTCGCGAAAATTGAGTCGGTCACAGTATTTCCCAAAGGCATTTGGGAGATATTCCCAAATGCATTTCAACAAGTCCCATGTCGTGTCCTCCTACTACATCTAAAAAAAGATCGGCATGGAAGCAGCGTTCTAACCTGGCTTGAAGACTTCCTAACTAATCGTCAGCAAGTTGTTTCCGCTAACAACTTGGCTTCTCCTTTTGAGCCGGTCATCCTAGGCGTACCCCAACGAACCGTCCTTGGCCCTCAGCTTTTTTATATTATTGATTTAACTAAATGTGTATTACGTTCGATGCATTGGTTCGCCGACGATTGTGTTTTTTTTCCGTGAAATGTTCACTGACAGTGACGTGCGCACGAGTCAGATATTAACGCTGTACCTGTACTCCTGTAACAGCCGGCTGATGACTCAACATGTTAAGCATGTGTGAATTTATTCTCATCTCTCGTAGTTCGACTTACATGCCATGCCTTCTTCGCAGATCAATGGTGTTCCACTAGAATTTGTTAGATCAAACATTTATTTAAGCGTCTATATCCCATATGACCATAGATAGAAAGCTCGCAGTGACTTCATTACTAGCAAAGCTTATCGCATGCTCGGCAACTTGAAATGTAATTTCTACTCAGCCTTTACCTCCATTAAATTACCTTTTTACAAATCTATCGTTCGTTCTAACCAGGAATATGTCTCTTCTATATGATATCCTAACATCGACATTCTCGTAAGTCAATAAGAAATTATACAAAAATAAATCAGTTCGTTTATTTTATTCCCCCTAACAACGTACTGCAAGTATATATTTAATGATATCTAACTTGGTTCTGCAACTATTAACAACATGTCGTAAACTTGAAAAAAAAAATTGGCCTTTTCCGCAAAATTTATTATCACGCATTTTATAGGAGTACACAACTCACCCTCCCCTTTTATATATGGTCGCGGTTGGATCACCATAATAAAGTAGGCAATACATCATGCAATATTAATCCTTTTTTAATTTTTTTAATCCCACGCACCTCTAATGACTTATCCCACCTTTCCTTTCAAGTCGAGTTAGATTTAATTCAATCGGCCTTCAGTATTATAATTCACTAACCATTTCATAGGTATTGTGTCTTACTGTGTATTAACTAGGACAATGTTTTTACTCTGGAATTTTTGTTTTATGTTATAATTACTACCGTTTTCAATGCCTAACGCCCCTGAGGGTATGTATGAATAATATTAATTTCTTTTCAATGACTACCCAAGCTTTTTTTTTTACTTAATGAAGTTGAAGTTATTTTTGGATTAGAATCACAGTGCTGTTATTATGACTTGATTCTTTCATTTGATTTAATGACATATCGACAATAACATATTTCAGTTGCTTCCCTAAAGCGCAAAGTAAAAAATAAAGTTTTTATTTTTTATATTCCTATTCGTATTTTTTATGTTAGCGCTTTATGAGAGCCAGGCAGTCACAGAAGGTCAATGCCCATACGCGAAGGTCTTTGACGTCTTATTCTTAAGGTAAGCTACGCCTATTTAAATCACAACAGAATACCTCCACACATGTACGCGAATGAGAAAGGAAATAAAGAAAAAACATGAGTGTAGACACTGCAATTAAATATTACTAAATCAGCGAAACATTATTTTAAACTTTTTTGGCTTTTACTGAAACCTGGTTTTGAAATGGCTACTATATTGTTCACTTCGCAGGACACAAAGGCACATCAGTATTCCTAGACATCATGAGAAGAAATGTCGCGCTTCATTATATAGAGCACTTCAATGTCTACGTTATATCAAACTACACCATAATTGGTCCGCATTACGAATATCTTATAATAAAATGTGCAGCTACTATTCTTGTCATTGTGTATGCTACTGTATCTTGCGGTACAGTATCACAGTTTTTAAGATATCTCTAAAATATGCTGGAATTGTGCGCTCAAATTGTTAAGCATGCTATTAACTCTGGGGACTTTAGTATATACATTTTATGTGCAGACTCAGGCAAGCAAAAGCTGCTCGATATTTTAAATATTTTGTTTATAAAAATATAAGTGACGTTCCGTCCAGTGTAACAGATGTGTCTCAAACATTGCACGACTCGAGCTTTTCGAACTATCAAATGAATGATTTGCAATCAAGTGTACTAATATCGGGTCGTAGTGACCATTCACCAATTTTTATTTTTCGCACTTTATTCTACAGAGCGGAAACAACGCTAAATATAGGCGCCAATTATGTATAGGACAATTCATCAGTACAAAATTATGTTGCTTCATAGTTTAGTTTATAAAGCAAACTAGAGCTATAGTCTTTCATTTTGATGATACCATTGCAGCATACGACCTCTTTCACGCAGTTATTAAGGAACTGTACGTTCGAGCGTTTCAAAAAAGGCAGAACTTAAAACTAACAAAAAATCTAGAAAGTCGTGGAAAGATGTCGCACTTCTTGAAAATAATAAAACAATGCGATAAGCTCTACATCATTTTCATAAAAAGAGCATAGTCGTAATATGTGACTCAATTTAATAAACTAAATAAATAAATTAAGCTTTCTTGTTAAACGAGCATGGGATGCCTATTATGAAACCAAAGTCTTCCTAAAACAATACAATAACCCGACGAACGTATGGCAATCTGTAAACAACCTAACGTAAAAAAACAGAATGGCTATTTCTTAACTTGTAATTAAAGGCGTGTTTTGTATTGGGATTATGCTCCCTGATAAACTTAATGCCTATATGTTTATATCTGGTGCTTTAAATAATAATGCAATTGGCATTTATGATTGTCCACACAGAACATTGGAGTATATTTATATTTTATTTTATTTCCTTCCACTCAATTAGAAATATGCGAGTTGATACGGAAACTTTGTATTCTATATTAAGTGAATTTTCTACTACATTCCTGAGTGGGTTTGATGAGCGGTTTCTAAATGACATTTCGATTCACTTTCGGGACAAGTTACTGGAGGCTCAGGCTATATGTGTACCCACTATAAAAATCGCCCTAGCCTGCACGAACCGTGGTTTACGACGAGAATTAAGCGCTACTTACAATAAAAACAAAAACGTCTGTACAGTCGTGCCGTGTTTTCACTCGAGTCAGCACGATTGGACCATTTATCATGCTCACTCAGCGTTCTGCAAAAACAAAATAAAAATGCCAAGCAACGTTTTTTTGTATGACGATGTCTCAAACATGCTTTGATCGGACGCCAAAACAGTTTGGAAATTGATAAATCCAAACCCAACTCCTGTATTGCCTTGTATTATTTGTGACGGCGGATCAATACAAACTTGACATCAATTAGCTGTTGGTTTTAATACTTTTTTAGCAGTGCGTTTACAGAGGAGAACGTGTTTTTACATCCTACTGCTCTTTCCTCACCTACCGAAAATATAATGAACGATATTGTCATTGCTAGTTACGGAGTTGAGTGTTCCATTGATCGTTTGGAAACTTACTCTAGCCGAGGTCCCGACGGAATATCAACTAAGCTTTTAAAATTAACCAAACACATATCTGGAGTTCTACTCTGCAGGCTGTTCCAAGATTCCCTTTCCAGTGGTCAACTACCTGATGAATGGAAACTTGCTCATGTTATTCCAATTTTCAAAGCCGGAGATAAAAATAATTTTAATAACTACAGACCCATATCGCTCACTTCCGCTTCACGTAAAATCTTAGAACATATACTTTCATCCCAGATTATGACCTACTTATCTTGAAACAGTCTCATTTTCTTTAATCAGCATGGGTTTCAACGCAGTCAACTTCTGTGAAACACAACTATTTGAATTAATTACTGACTTTTACCTTTCTGTTCACTACTCTTGTGCTACCGATGCTATATTTATTGATTTTGCTAAAGCTTTTGATCGGGTTTTGCATAACAGACTAATATACAAATTATAAACTATGAATATAAACGCTTCTGTTATTCAGTGGATAGCTGCTTTTTTCTAAACAAACCGCTCTCAATCTGTTGTAATTAACAAGTGTGTCTCCCCCCTCTTTGTCGGTGAAGTCCGGCGTCCCTCAGGGCTCTGTCCTCGGTCCGGTATTGTTTCTTTATATAAATGACCTTCACTCTAACATTCAATCGACCATACGTCTCTTCGCGGATGATTGCGTTATTTATCAGGTCATTTCTAACCACTTGCATCTTCGCATACTCCAGCGGGACCTAGACATAGTCCAGCAATGGTGCATTACATGATTAATGCAAATAAACACTAACGAAACTAAAGCTGTCACTTTTACAATAAAATTACAAATCACTCATCACGTGTACATGATTGGACAGGACCGCATTGAAAACGTTACGTCAATTATATATCTCGGCGTCCACCTAACAGCTAACTTATCATGGAACCTTCATATTGAATATGCAACACGCAAAGCATACAGAACTCTTGGTTTTCTTAAACGCTCTTTATTTCAAGCTAACAAAGAAACTAAACTCCTCGCCTATACTACCCTCGTCAGGTCGCAGTTGGAATATGCATCCATCATATGGCACCCTCATCAGCTTTACTTAACCAACCATAATGAGACACTTCAAAATAAAGCTGCAAGATTTATAACCCGCGACTTCTCCCCCACTTCCAGTGTGTCAAACATAAAACGTAACCTCAACCTAACCCAACTGCAGTACAGAAGATGTATTGCTCGCATGTCATTTTCCCACAAGCTCTATCATGGATAATCTCCCTTTAGGACTTCATTCATTCAGCCTGCTCATCGTATTTCGTCTCGCGTAGATCATTACTTTAAGGTATCGCCCATCTTTGCCCGCACTAACTTGTTCAAGAATTCCCCTTTGGTTCTTGCCACCTCCGAATGGAACCGCCTGCCCAGAGAAATCGCGTTAATCACTTCACCTGATATCTTCATTAGATCTTTAAGTAATTTGTATCAACTTATATAGAGCTGCTTGTGTTATGTTTTCATCCAGTGTTCTTGTTATTTTGTTTATTGCTTGTTTAACATTGTTTATGCCAACTATGTTTATATTGTTTTTATATTTTTCACTTGACCCAATTGTATCTAACTTTGTATCATCGCTCCTGTCCCCCCCCCCCCCCCCTATGTAATGCCCGTCAGGACCTTTACGGTAAATAAATAAATAAATAAATATGGCCGCGTGAGTGACCGAGAAGGAATGCTTTGAGACTCGTGTTTCATCTTTCCACCGAGTGTAAAATATGAGAACAGAAGGACCCTGCCTTCTCAGCCTCGCACTAGCTCACTCCCCGGAACTTTCTAGGTCGAATATTCGACAGACCGAAAGGAGCAGATAAGGAGCTGAGCGTGGTCTTGCCGACTCATTCACTGATTCATTCTCGCGACAGCCAGCTGCACACGCCGACGCACCGCCGTTCCCTGCTGCTTTCTCGACGATTTTTCTTTCTTTTGCTTCTGCACAAGTTCGCCGATTAAACCTCTACTTTCAGTTCATTATTCATCGCCTCCTCTCCTTCGTCCGTGACGCAGCATACAAATTCTCAGCCTATAAAATAAATCACTTCATCAGGGGCTCACTCCTACATATATGTAACCTAGATTTCAGTACCGGAATATTTTCTTTCAAATTCTAGATTGCAATGATGTCGGTGGTTCAGGAAGAAGGAGATAAAAACACCTAAACAAATTGCAGACCAAACTCGGTTCTAGCGATTTTTATGATTCTTAAATTTATGCAAGCAAAACAATGTAATAGTAGAGCAACGGTACTGGTTTAAGAAGCATAAATCGTAAATATTGGCGTTGTTAAACATAAAACAAATATTATAATTGCCAATTTTTAGTCGAAGTTGTATACATTAGGAGCGTTTCTTTACTTGAATATCGCTTTCGATTCAATCAAGCATAATGTTCTTTACGGAAAAATCTTGAAATATAAAATTAGGAAAAATCACCCGGGTTAATAAACAGCTATTTATCAAATCTTTTACAATACACATACACTAATCACGGAAAGTCAAATAAGGGTGGAATGAAATATGGCGTCTCGCAGGGGTCTATTCTCGAACCATTTTTATTTTCAATTTACATGAATGACACTATAAAGAAACTTCAAACAGCAGATATAAATTTATATGCTTTTGTAAAAATCATCATTGGGAGGGGGGGGCGATAAAAGTTAACCGTAAATGAAGGGAAAACCAATACACGGCTTCAGGAAAAGAGCCGTGGTAAAGTGTAAACAAACATTATTTAAAGGGACAATGAAGGCGATTTAATTTAATTTGTTTAAATTGTGTTTTTAGGCTTCTTGGGAACCTGGCATACTGCCTAAATTTTTATAGACATTTGTGACGCATATTTCTATATCTACGAAAGAACTGAAGAAACCGAAACTCAACTATCTGCGTTTCTCGTTTTTGGGCCTCCGAAAACGGAGGTGACGTACGGAGTGACGTCACATCTGAATTGTCGGTACCGGTAGCATTTAGCGCGTCGAGACTCTGGTTACCGCGGTGGGTTATAGCAGCGCGGTGGCGCGGTCGTTTCGCCGAATTTGTCAACATGGACGGCAATGCCGCTCTCGCGAGCGAGTTCGAGCTTCCGTTCGGTAACCGAACACCAACGGAACGGGAGTACGTGCGTGGCGGCCTCTGCTATCACCCGACGGAGACCGCACAGCCGGCAACGAGCGGCCCGCATGCCGAAGGACGGACGCCGGGGAGATTCCGAGGGAGAGCGGCAGCGATCTGGCCGTTCTGGCCGTCACAAGCGGCGCGTCAGCGCACAATCGCTGACGCGCGACGTCGCAAACGGCGCGCGTCAGCCCGTTTGGCGGGGCCAAGGCGCGCGACGTCACAAACGGCGCGACGCGCCGTTTGTGACGTCGCGCGTCTTGGCCCCGCATCGGTCACGCGAGCTCCGCTTCTCCTGGCTTCTCCCGCAACTCTCGGGGCGTCGCGCCAGTCGATCCCGGTGCAATTATTACCGCGACTGTTTTATTGATTTGCGCGGCACACAAGCGCCGGTTTCGGCTGAAATTTGGGCAACGTGGCCTGAGACGTGCCTGGAACCCAGTTCAATCGCCAAAAAGATGTCCTAAATTGCCTTCATTGTCCCTTTAAATAAAAACACAAGTACACTATGCGTCGATCCCGAAGTAAACGTGATGTCAATCGAAATACACAATTATTTCAAATAGAAATCTTCGAACATGTTATATGCCAAGCTTTTGGCAATTCTTTCATGAACATTCAAAATGCTACTTCCATGTAGAGACGCAAGAACGGGTGTTTGCGCGATCCAGTGAGGTTATCTTTAGATTGATATTTATCGATCTATTGGGAAAAACAAATGTTATAATATAGAGCAGTTTATTCCTCTTCTACTACTCTATTCTCTGTACGGGTGGTCATCTACAGTAATATATGGAAACCCCACATACTCAAAATGTGTTCTGCGCTTACACAATAATCAACCGTCCATAAATCACATTCTGAGTTCTAGTCTTTGGAAAGTACCGGTTATTAACGAAGCAAAAATGTTTGTGAGAAGAAATTAGCGCTAGTCATTTAAATTCAGATCAATTCGTGCGAAATGTTTTTTTCAAGGGGTATAATTGGTAAGATTCCGCACACTGATTTTCGGACCATGACGCTACTACAAAAAAGAAAATACACATTTCTGAAAAAAAAAAAATCCGGAGACTGGGACAATAAGGAACGGACAAACACGATCTCAAACACAGCTGAATTTTATTTGACAACGAAAGGTGCTTATATAGGCGTCAAATCCTACACAATTCAAAAGAGACGAAGGAAAGAGAGGGAGAAACCTACACAAAACAAAAGAGACGAAAGAGCTCGAGGAGAGAATCGTGGAAACCCGTGCCACAAGCAGTACAACAAAAACAAGCATTACTATAGAACAGAGTAGTGAGGTTGGTTTATGCAAAATACAGTGCGTGTTTGCTCCTTTGTGTAGCTCCGATGCCGAAAATTGTATTGTCTAAAGAGTAAAACATACAGAAAAACCTATTTCATGTACCCGATCTTTTGAATAACCACCCTGATCTTATGAATATTATCGGGGAGGTATGTCTGTGCAAGCTCTAAAGAAAAATAGAAAATTCTAACAGTTTCATTTCAGGAGTGACAAATTAAGCTTTTTACGTGCGTGTGCACTTGTGCCATTTTTTTTTTTTTTAAGATTTGAAAAAAAAAAAATTGTTTGTGTGAATGGTTTTTTTGTGTATGCAGTCTTCTTTTTTTTGTGCGAATCGATTGCCTGGTGACTATTTCTGTAACGTGTTTATGCAGTTACATAGGTATGTATGTTGTTTCTTCGGTTCATGGGTGACAGTCTGGATTTCATTTTTTTATTTTGTCTTTTTGATGCAGCGTTTTTTTTGTTTACGTGCATTTTATATTTGTTTAGTCGTGGTCATGCCTCCTTTTATTTTCTCGGTTGAACATCCACTTTGCTTGGGATTGCTGAATGATGTCAGCCGGAGAGGAGGGGAGGAGGGCTGTCGCTTTGTCAGGCCTGCACAGGCCTGTCTGTGACAGATGCTCCCCTCCCCCCCCTCCCGCCCTCTCAAACAACTGTACTACGGGCCGGTTGT
This sequence comes from Ixodes ricinus, assembly GCA_037355805.1. NCBI lineage: Eukaryota > Metazoa > Arthropoda > Arachnida > Ixodida > Ixodidae > Ixodes > Ixodes ricinus. The sequence continues at coordinate 18,784 of JAZHYW010067921.1, forward strand.
TTAAAAAAATGACTCGGTTTTGATTTTATTGATAGGTTATATATCGGCGTTTAGGGGCTTTCATAGGCCCCAAATTGCGTCAAGGGAAACCATTTCTTTTACTAAAAAAGATTGTGATGCTTTGGCATGGTGCGGGACGTAACACGACTTAAAGCGTTAAAAACCTTCTTGAGGTCGCTGAAATATTGAGGACCTGTGAAATGTAGGAGTCCTGCTAATAGTTTATTATTAAACCGCTATAAAGAAAGAAATAGAAGCCGTCGTCAGGTACTCCTTTAGATGTCCTGACTTCATCGGTTAGAGTAACATGTAAAATGTCTTTTAAACTAGCAGCTTTTCATTAGTTCCTGAATATCCAATATAACAAAAATTTGTGTTCAATGATGGATTCTACAGGGCGTCTCAAATAGCGGCCACGCTCTTTAAATTGACCGCAAAAATCTGTCCCCTAACCTAGCGCGCTACGATTTTGTGCAACTTTGGCCGCAGATGGTGCATTTTGTTTATAAAATGTGTAAAAAGCTAGCTTACTTAAGAAAAAATAAAAAAATTGAGAAATTTTTTTAACTCCTATGAAAACGCAGCGGCAGACAAGAGGTGGCGCATACGGTCACGACACCAACTGCCGCAAACGGACGAGCATACGGCGCCGAGATCCGTTAACGAGATGATGTTTTCGACTCAAAGCGCCTCGCGTTCTGCAGATGGTGACAGTTGCAGAACCAAAAACAGGCGCGGTAACAACGAACTGCAAAGCAGACGACATAAGAATCCCCGAAGAAAGAAACAGTCTAAATAACCCGACAAACCATTTTTTAACTGATTATGCATCCATTCAATGGGTTGTGTAAGTAAGGATGATAAAATCATGCATTGGCATACTGACATCGAAAGAGCTCGCGCCGACTTTAAGTTGAAAATATTGTCCGCGATTTGACGCCGGCTCTCGGCGTCGTATGTTCATCCGTTGGCGGCAGTTGGCGTCTCGACCGCTGTTACGCCTCTTTGTTCTCCCGTGCCAACCGGCGCCCTATTGTTTGGCCACCGGTGCCTTCAGCTGTGTCAGCATGGGAGTTAGGCTTTCTTTTTTTTTTTACTTTTCTTTCAGATATGTTCGCTCTTTGCACATTTTATAAAAAAAAGACGCCACGTGTTGTCGACGCTGCAGACAATCGTAGCGTGATAGGTTAAGAAACCGATTTTGGAGGTCGATTGAAAGAGCTTGGCTGCCATTTGAGACACCTTGTCCATTCGACGCTTCTGCTGCTATTCGGAATCGTTCGATTGAAACTCAGTCCTAGCTGAGTTACTACCATCTGCACACTTCTAATAATTTCATCTCCACTCAAGCGAGAGTTAGGGGCGAAGGGGGGGGGGGGGGAGTTTTGTACCTTCTAATAAAGAGCGTGCTCTGTGGTCTCCCTAAAATGAGTGGAGGTGTAAACAACACTTTCGGCAGTGTTTGCTTTTGTTTTAAACAACAGCAACTTACACCGCCAGAGAAAAACGTATGCCTCCCTCGGCCACTGGAGTAGGTGCATTTTCCGCCTTCCACTCTCGCCATACGCTATTCTACCACTAGATACCTTTTTCTTTTCTACAAAGACGACGACAAAGCTGCGGAAGCTCTTGTTCCTATTGCTGTCCGGAAAGGTAGAGGCGATGCCTCCCCCTGCATTCTCCGCAACTCAGATTAGTCCCGGCTGGAGAGTTAATACAGCACCCCTAGCAAACACGCCAGCCGTGATCGATATATATATTTTTTTTTTTACTGTTTGAGGAGGCTTTTGCGCACGTGTAAAACTCTTAAAAAAGATTAATTAAATTAAAAACAAAATGAGGATTTATTCAGCTGATGACATGTAGTCACAATAAGCCAGCCAATTTTCACTCAGTAAAAGCACAGCATATTTCACTCTTAAACAAGAATCAAGCATCCGGACGTCACAGAGTATAGCCAACCGGCGCGCAGCTGAGTTGACGACTGCGGCATCCGGTGACCGAATGCTTTCATGCGTGCCAGCGCCTCAGTTGTACGCCTGCACATTTTACCGGCCCTTTGTTTTCATCCCGCATCTGCAATGACTCGACCGCATCCGGAATTGCAAGTAGGGAGAGGGTCGCTGTGGATACTCGTGCAATGTGGGATTAGAAGCCACCTGCAGTTTCACAATGCGGTCCATTCACTGCAGACGCCAGATGAAAACGAAGGACCAGGTGAAATGCGTAGAAGTACAACTTGGGTCCCTAGACACTTGGGCCTCGTTTCGGCATCTGATGTCTCCACACAATATATATTAAATGTGATTTTAAGGAAGCCGAAGAGCTCGCTTTCTGAACGCTATGACGAGTTCGGCGAAAAACGCAGAATCATATCGGTCGAACTGAAGGTTAGATCGCAGAAAATGGATCGCCCTCAAATTGTGATTATTGCTTTTAATGCTCCTCTGAAATCCAGTGATTTATGTTCGTCGTTTAGCCTTGCGCAGATTGTTTCTCATCCAAGTTGATTCACGGCTTCAACTGCCACCATATAGAATTTAATCCTGACAAATTGCCCTGAACCACGCTCACATGTAACGTAGATGCTAAAAATAAGTAACCATTAATTGCTATACTTTTTACTTACGATCCTATTCCAAACGTTTTCTAAAACGACAAAAAAGTGTTAGTTATGTGTCGCAAGAATGACCTCAATAAAAACATGTTGGTTCTAAGTTAGTTTTTACAAGCATTTCTCAAGGGATTTAAGGAAAGCTCAGTTGATTGCAGCTGGTCTTATCTAAAAATTTAAGATCGAATTGCTAATTTCCTTTTTCATACCCCCTTGTGTAATACATTACAATTCACAGGCTCCTTGGTAGAATTTGTACATTAGACGTCTCTCCAATCGAAAAAAAAGCCTCTATCACTCCGCAAAAGTGTCATTCCATTCAAGAAGAAATGCGGCATCTTTTACCTGAAATATACACGAAACAATTTAATGTGAGTAAAGAAACCTCTAAACTAAACAAAAAGTATTTTAAAAAAACAAAATTTAATTTTCATCATATCATGCCTTCAAATATCTGGAATTCACAAAAAGGTTCCGCCAATTCCAGAAAATCATACATTAGTTCATTCAGTCCTCGACTAATGTTTTTTTCGTAGTTGGGGACAAAAAACAAAATCATATACCAAATTCCTCCTCATACACAAAAAAAGGTACTGTGATTAGTCAAAAATTAACCGTACGTAAGTCATCCTTTTCTACTCTTAAGAAAGCACGGGCACTAGCGATGCAAAATGCTCATGGAAATGAAAGAGCGTTAGTCTTTTTATTTAAATCGAATTAGAACCAACTGCTTTCTTCAAGAGCTATCTTTGGAAAGGCAAAGCGTACAATTTTCGGCACATGAGCTGCACAAAGGAGAAATAGAGTAGGTACTCCTTCCTTTGTGCATGTCATGTGCCGAACATTATATCGTGTAATATGTGAGTAAAACACAACGAAAAACATATTTCTCATACCGGACCTTTTTAATAACCCCCTGATTTCGTGAAAAGTAACGGGGAAGTATGTTTATGCCAACTCTAAAGAAAAATTTAAACGCTCACCTTTTGTCGTTTCAAGAGTAAGAAATTAGGTTATTTCGTGCGTGTGCACTTGTGCCCTGTTCATTTTTTTTATTTTTACAGATCGAAACATTGTTTGTGTGAATGGTTTTCCTGGTATGTGCTGCAGTATTTTTTTACGAATGTATTGCCTCGGGTCGCTTTCTGTTGAGCAATTATGCAGTTTTATAGAGATATGTATGTTTTTTCTTCGGTTCATTGGTGACCGTCTGGATTTTATTCTCTCGGTTTTGCGCTTTTCATGCAGCGTCTTTTTTATTGCTTACGTGATTTTGTTTTGTTTGGTTTTTCGCGGTCTTGTATATTTGCTTTTCTGTTCTGAACATTCGCTTTGCCTGGGATTGCTGAATGGTGTCACCGGAGAGGGGGGGTGCTCTCGCCTTCGTCAGACAAGCACATCCCACCTGTTACTGCCCCCCCCCTCCCTTCCCTTTCCATCAGACAACTGTACTGCCCGTCGAGCGTCTGAAAAAAAATATTCTTATTCTAAATTTGAAGTTAGGATCTACCTTGGCTTTTTCGGGCTTTGATAGGCCTAAAATTTCTATACTAAAACCATATCTTTTGAAAATAATTGTGATAATTTGGCAAGGTTCTGGACGTTACAGAAGCTAGACCATTAAAAACACATTCACAAGGTCGGTAAGTATACGAAATTACTTAAGTGACCGTGAGCAATGTGTTGTCTTAAATGGAAGTAAATCCTCAGTCGTTTCCGTGACTTCAGGGGTCCCACAGGGTAGTGTTCTTGGACCGTTACTGTTTTTAATTTACGTTAACGACATTGTACAAAATATTCAGTCGACAATAAAACGTTTTGCTGATGATTGCGTTATTTACAGGGAAATAAATTCGACGAGAGACATCGAGATCCTACAGAGCGATCTAGATAAGGTAGCATACTGGTGTAACCAATGGAACATGAGCCTAAATATTGGAAAATGTAACCTCATTAATTTTGCTAGAAACGTCTCTAAATCTTTTACAAGTTATACTATCAAAAACCTGACAATCAGTAATGTCTCTGAATGTAAATATCTTGGCGTTTATTTTCACCAATCACTTAAATGGAATAAACATATTGACTACACAATTAATAAGGCCAGTAAAATGTTGTTTTTTATCCGTAGAAATTTCAAACACGCGTCCCGAGACGTAAAAGAAACTCTTTACTTCTTGCACGTAAGGTCAATGCTTGATTATGCGTGCGTTATATGGGATCCCTACCAGCAGTACCTGATCGATAGATTAGAGAAACTTCAAAATCAAGCAGCGCGATTTGTTAGTAACAACTACGATCCATACGCTAGTATGACAGAGGTTAAAACCATGCTGGGATGGGAGCCCTTGAGCATTCGAAGGCAAAAATTAAGATTGAAGTTTTTCCATCGCATTTATTATAATAATACTGGTATTAATAAGAATGAGTATCTTTTGGGGCCAACGTATGTTTCAGCTAGGTGTGATAACTCTAGAAAAGTTTTTGAATATTCCTATAAAACTAACAGCTTCTGTCATTCTTTTTTTGTAAAGACAATTAGAGAGTGGAACTTGCTGCCTGATGATGTGGTGAGCACCTTGGACAACAGTGTATTTTGTTCTCGGCTGTATATCTAATCTGTGCGGACAAGTGATCACTTTGTGTTTTTTATGTATGTGTGTTATTTCCTGCCCCTCCTACAATAATGCCCTCGAGGCGATGTAGGTACTCTGTAAATAAATAAATAAAAATAAATAAGTATGAAGGACCCGCAAAATGTGGCCAGCCGCGCTAATATTTATTAAAATTCATACCTAACCATAATAAAGAAAGGAATAGCCGCATTCTTCTACTCATTTCATGTCTCAGGACTTCATCTGTAACATTACGATATATATATATATATATATATATATATATATATATATATATATATATATATATTAGACTAACAGTTTTTGATCAATTTTTGAGTATCGAAAATTCCAAAATTTTGCGCTCAATTTTCGATTCCAAATTCGATTTTTCGTCAGCTATTCGACAAACATATTCGTAAAGCATTACTCCTAACGAGTTACGTCTACCTAGATACTTTTTTCGGTAAAGAGTAGCGTAATTAGTTGCTTGTATGGCCAAGTAGCGACTAACGGTATTTAGCGGGCAGGCACAAAATGCGGAAGGCACAAAATCCATTGTCAGCTTTTTGTACTTTAGAAGCAGAGAGAACAAAGAGAGAGGGTAATCCCAGATTGACCCGCTCTTCCTGAAGCGCAAGACTACCGTTGCTTCGAATGCGTCACTAGAAGCACCCTTGAGCGTCGCCGGAGACTGAAGGAAGCGCGGAAACATAACTGATGAAAACGTTCGAGAAGCAGCAACTTCTTAAGTGCCACGACTGCTAAAAAGAAAACATTAATTCATGAAACAAAAGCAGTTGTGTATTTGGTCGTCATAGCAACGAGAAACGTAACTCGTCACTTCTGGAGTAAAGTAAAACATTCCTCTTGATAATCGGTAACGAGGAACGTATTAAGTTACTTTTCGAGCGTGTAACGAGTAACGGTGTTTAGTTACTCTTTAGTGTAACGTGTACACGTCTGCTATTCGGCCCTATTCGTTTGGATGTCGGTTCTAGCAGAGATATTGCCATTTGCACAATTCTAATAATTTAATCACCCCTCAAGGGCAGATGGGCGCAAGCGTTACAGTTATTATCGAATTTGGAGTGTCTTTAAATTGAATGGAGGTGCAAAACAACACTTCGGCTGAGTTTTGTTTTTGGGTTGAATGCCATCAATTTTTGCCACCGGAGACGAAGCGTATGCTCCTCTCCGCCACCGGAGCAGGTGCATTTCTGTCTTCCACTCTTGCCAAAGGCCTTTTTACCACTATAGATATGTTTTTCTTCCTATAAGGACGGCACCACAAAACAGAAGCTCTAGTTAAGACTCGTGTTCGGAAAGGTAGAGGCGATGGCTCCACCGCATTCTCCGCAACTCTGATCAGTCACGGCTGGAGAGGTCACGCAACTCCCCTTGCAAACGCCAGCCGTCTTTGATTTTTTTTTTTTTGCTGTTTGACGTAGGTTATTTGCACGCGTAATACTCTACTTTAAAAGCCTAACTGAATTTCTAAAAATGGATATTTATATAGCTAAGAGTATTTAGTCAGAACAAACTAGCCTATTTTTACTCATTAAACGCGCAGCCTAATTTTACTCGTAAAAAAGAATCTAACATCCGGCCGTCGCAGAGTGCAGCCATCTGCGCGCAGCTGGTTTACGAGTGGGGTTTCCGGAGACCGAGGGCGCTCATGCGTTCCGTTTGCCGTCTGCTGGTGAGGCGAGGACTCTCTCCGGAGACTCGAGCAATGTGGGATGAAAAGCCGCCCTCAATTGCACAATGCGATCGATGCATTGCAGGTGCGGATGAAACCGAACGACGACGTGTAATTTGTAGAGACCGTTTGCCACTACATACATGGGCCCCCTACGTGGCATCTCATGTCTCCACAAAATATAGATTAAAAGCAATTTTAAGAAAGTCGTACACCTTGCTCCCTGACCGTTATGACGAGTTTGGCAAAGAACGCCGACAGAAATAATTTAACTGAAGATAAATACCAGAAAATGAGTCGCCTTTAAATTTTGATGATTGCTCCTTCTCCGACACTTTGTAAAAGCAATGAAACGTCATTGCTCCATACGTCCTAGGCAGTCGAAGGCAAACAGCTTGGTTAACCTCTTTATGTTTCTATTGTAATGAACCAATTTTTTCTACTAATTGTGGACGACTGGTCAAAGCATACACTAAAAGCAAAAGCGAAAAAGAAAGCGCGCTCTCTGCGCTTGATAAGATGAGCGCGTGGATGAGCACGCAGAGAGAAACGGCGAACGCCCTGACGTTGCGCATTTGGCGCAACTCGTGTGGCTTCAGCGCTCCTTGGCTTGAACTGCGCCCGGACGTAAGGTGGAACAAAGTATAACCCAGGTATCTCATCTCTATGACGTCACAATGAATAGCGGTAGATTGCGCGATGTCGTGACATAGTCGGAGTGGATGGGTCCGCGCGGTCGTTACTTAGCATTCTGCCGACGCCTCTACGTCATATTTGTTTTGTTACCTAAAATATGCACCCTGACAAATCTGATAACAGAAAGAAAAAATCTCGATTAGGCATGTTCAAATTTCAAGCAATTAGGGTCTGCATGACGGATGTATCAGTTGACACCACACAAAGCCAGGCGGTCCAGTTGAAACCTCAGCGTTTCCCTGAAACGTGCCGCATGCCCTTTTTTGTCTGGTATTTAAATCAACAATATGTAGATTACAAAAAAAAAAAGAATCAGCTGCTTCTCCATAACCTAAATTTGCTACGTAACTTTATAGCAGAAGCCTGCTTAGAATCACACACAGGCGCCTAGTTTACACTGTTCGACAAACCAATTTTCGTGGAAATTTAGAATCACGTATGTGAACATTGAACGATTTATGGCTTAGTCAGTACTTGTTTAGTGCTATATGGTGTTAGATATTTTCTGAATCAATTCAATTCAATTAAATTCAATTTTATTTCCAACACAGTGTTGGGGGTCGCCAGGCGAAAAAGCTGTCGTGGACAGCTTGAGAGTGCCTGGGGGCCCATACGGACAGCAACATATTGTGAAAAAGTACAAAAAATATGACGCGTAACAATATGAGTACACATCAACACCGTGTGAATGTATACAATTCTATATGGTACATGTCAAACACTATATAAAGATTATCAACCGTTGATGGAATTATAAATGACATGGATCAGATTTTCCCACATGGCTTGTTTTCTAGAAAAAAATACAATGAATGCTTGAACACCAAAACTTTCCCATATACAAGATAGAGAGGGATACATTATCATCTATTGATTACAAAAAAAATTATCGAATTTTTTTACTAGTAAATGTATCAAAGTAAATATTTTGTTCTAGATACTTGTTTAAAATAAAAGGTAAGTTATACGTCAGCGACTGCGTGAAGTATTCAGTGCGCCGGCGCGGCACTAACCACCTGTCACCGCTGCGGGGGCGAGGGTCACTTATTTCCTTGGAATCAATGGT